>VDFB02095350.1:119295-293549 GCA_007258455.2 Sequoia sempervirens | reverse complement strand
AGATTGCTTTGGGAACTTTGTAGTTCCTCACACTCAGAATCATGGGAGCTTAGAGGTGATGGACTTTGGTGGTTGGCCCTAGGACCACCACCTCAGCATCTTGCTTGGCCATGACGTCTACCCTGAGGCATGATCCTACACAACAATTGGGGTTATGTGAGATCAAGAGTTAACACAAGGTTTCCTAATGGACATAAACTACCCAGAGTACCTAGTGTTTGGAAACCTGGCTCTGATACCAAGATGTAATGCCCCATCGCGCAAACCCTAAAGGGCAACTAAAAATGCAACAATTTTTTTTTGAAAACATAAAGTATAAATACTAAGTTTGCTAATGCAACTAACATAGCTAATGATTACAAGTTAAAAACATAAGTCCCTTGGGGTACATGAGGTGACATTATGTAATCTATCCAATAACAAAATTGATAAAATTATTTATCAATTCTACTAACGTAACTCATCCATTCACATGTCATCATTTAAACATTTATTAAAGATAAGAAATAAGACAAGAATGAACCCTGTAGAAACCATACATGTATTCATAGAAAATTTAACTTGGAAATATAAAGAACTTACTTTCTCGAACATAACACAACGTCAAGGATATTTACAATTATGGATAAAGCATGAATTACAAAATATGATTATATATTACATCTTTCTACAAGTATATCTCATTGAGCAATTACGCAAGGTTACATCATAAGTCTACCCAATACATGGGAGAGTAACATATCAATATACAAAGTATGACAGAAGTACAAATATACATCTGGAAACATATAACTCAGTCAAGTTGTCTCAACAAACTTTGCATTGAAAGGTACATTTGCAAAATTATGATAAGACATATAATTAAGATTATCGATAGCATTAGGCTTAGATTTGGAAGTTAGGGTTAAGGTTAGGATTAGGCTTAGGGTTAATGTTAGAGAGAGAATTAGGATTTTGGTTATAATTAGGGTTATGGTTAGGTTTAGGGTTAAGGTAAGGGTTAAATTTAGATATAGAATTGGGGTTAGGTTTAGGCTTTAGGTTAGGGTTAAGATTAAGGTTAGGGTTAAACCTAATACTAACTTTAAACCTAATACTAACTTTGACCCTAATTCTAATTAACCCTAACCCTAGTGGAACCATAATCCTAATTTTAACCCTAACCCTAACCCTAATTCAACCATAATTGATCTCTAACCCTATTCCCAATTAAATCTTATCCCTAATTGAACCCTATCCAAACCCTAAGTGAGAACTAACCCAATTGAAATATAACTCTAACATTAATTAAATCTTAACCTAATTTAACTTTAATCTTTATTAAACCATAACCCAAATTGAAACCTAATTGAATAGTAATTGTAATTGAAATATAACCCTTACCCTAATTGAACCCTAACCTTAACCCCAATTCAATCTTAATTGAACCCTACTCCTAAGGTCCTAAATAAACTCTAATCCTAACTCTAAACCCAAATTGAAGTTGAACCCTAACCCTAACCCTATCACTAACCCTTACCCTAATTAAAACGTAACCCTCACCTTAACCCTAATTAAATCCTATGTAAACCCTACTCCTATCCCTAATTGAACCCTAAACCTAACCTTGACCCTAACCTAATTTGAACCTCAATCCTAACCCTTATGCCAAGTTATATTATAAGAACCTAACTATAACCCTACCTTAATTGAACCATAAATATAATCCTAAGTGAACACTAACCTAATTGAACCCTTACACTAATAAAACCATAACCTTAATAAATTCATAACCTTAACCTTGATTAAATTATAACCCTTATTAAACCTTAACCCAAATTGAATCCTTACCCTTAAAGCCTAACCCTAAACCTAAAATCCTAATTGAACTCTATCCCAAAATTTGATCCCTAATTAATTGTAAACCTAACATTAACACTAGCACTAACCCTTAACCTAATTCTTAAATAAATCTAAATCTGGATTAGTTCAAAAAACCCAACAACTCACAATTGAAACTAAAGGTGATTAGGCTCTGCTACCACTTGTAAGGAATCTAAGGTAGTAGAACAACTTCCTAAGCTAATCTTGAGAGAAGAATAATGTAAAACTTTACAAATCTTTAATAATTACAAAAACTTAAATAGAAATAAACACAAATATCATGCATACGACAACATAGTGATTTACATGAGAAAAACCCTTTTAGGAGGAAAACCCCACTCTCCAAAAGCCACCTAATATATTATTCAAAAATAATAAATATTACAATATACTTGTAGAGCAAGCTTCTCACAAGAGTATCACCATCAGATATCAAGAGACAACACAACTGCTATCAAACTCTAAGAAAACATCACACTCTATTGCAACTGTAATACAACACCCTCATAAAATAGGGTTACATTCTAGGGAAAGACATTCCAACAAAATATTTTCCATTATATCTAAAACCTAATAATGAATGGTATAGATTTATAATATATCATTATTTAATCTATGTCGGGCATTTTAGGAGTTTCTTGAAAAAGTTAACACGCTCACATTTTTCTCCTCCATGCCACTTCATGTCGTTGTCTCATGTAATTTTGATCACATTCTCTTCAATGTTCTCTTCATTGTTCATCATTTTTAAAATTTAATCTTGGATGAGGCATCCTAAACATTTATATAATAAATTTAATCAAACAAATTATGTTAAAAAAATAATACAAATTATCCTAACAATTATGTCACAAAATACAAGTTAAATGACAAATGTTATTTATTTATAATATATAATACATTTTTTAAACAATGAGTGTCTTTAAAAACTATTGAAAAATAAAATATAAATTAAATTTTTAAGTATTATAAATATGAGAAATTTTATTAGAAACTAATTTCAAAATAAAATATATCATAAAATTAATACATATTAATTGATAAATCTTATTTATTTATAATGAATAATAAATAGTTTAATCCTCTTAATAAAAAAATTGTCTTAAAAAAATAATTAAAAATAAAATATATTCAAACCCTTTCTAACAAATAATATTTTCATAATAAAATAGACCTAAAATTTTATTTATGAATTACAGATTAGAATTTACTTTTTACCTTATAAACTTTTTTGAAAAATATACAAATTATAGAAAGTAAAAAATATTTTATTTATTTAGAAAATTTGCAAATGATAGAAACTAAAAATTAAATGCACATATTTGTATTGTTTTGTTGTACCTTTTTTCAATTGGTAAAATTTTTTAATTGCTTTTTCTCAAATAATTGTTTCACCTTCTTACAATTGGTAAAATTTATTAATTGCTATACCTTCATCAATTAGTAATTTTTTTCATGAATGTGTAATTATTTTTTCTTTTCTTCTTCCTCTCTTCATTTATATAAATATTTTTGGGTGGCGTGGATTCCTTTGTGTTTTAATTTATATTTTTTGGCTATTTATTGTTTCATATACCTTTTCATTGTTTTTATTAACATGCTCACATTTCATCCATGTTGCCACTGTAGGCTACCCTCTCAGCATAATTAAATCCCAACCCTAACTTGATTGAAACCTAATCTTAATCCTAACTGTAATTGAATCTTAACCCTAATTCTAACCCTTATTAAAACCTAACCCAAATTGAGCCATAAGGTCAACATTGAATCTTGGAACTTGAAGCATATCCCCAACTTTAACACTATCAACCTAATTAAACTCTAACCCTAATTGAAACCTATTCCTAATATTAACCCTTACCTTAATTCAACCCTAACCGTAACTTTGAACCCTAGGTAATTGAACCTTGGCACTTGAATCGTAACCCCCATAACACTAAACCTTACCCTAGCTCAAAATTTATCTTAATTGAATTGCACACCCAATTGAACCCTAATACTAACATTAAACCTTACCCTAATTTAACCATAACCCTAACCTTGACTCTAAATCTTGATTGAATCCCAACCTAATTAAATCTTAATCCTAACCTTGATCCTAACCCTATTTGAACCCCAACCCTAACCCAAATCCTAAACTTTACCATATAATAGGCTAACCCTTATTGAACCTTAACTGTAACTAATAAGTGAACACTTACCCTAATCAAACCCCAACCCTAATTAAATACCAACCTTAACCTTAACCTTAACCCTAACCTTAATTGAACCTTTACTTTGATTGTAAACTTAACTTTACCCCTAACACTAACTGTAGTTATAATTGTAATTCTAACTCTACTTCTTACCCTAATTCTAATCCTAACATTAACCTTCACCCTAACCCTAACTCTAACCATAATTTTAATGTTTTTTGAATTATAGTAAGAAGAATTAGGGTTAAAATTATAATATTATTAATAATTATAAAATTAAGATTATAATTAATTATTTCAATTATATCTCTAAATTATTAATTATGACTCTAACCTTAATATATAATTATGCATTTTAAAACATTTTAAAATAATTATTTAAATGTGTTTAAGTTATCATGTAATTTGATTGTCTTTCTTTATCTAAAATGGTTAGGATTTTCATTGTTGTAGTGGCATAGGATTTTAATTGTTATAGCGGAAAAATAGGTGACTAGCCGTTTCAATGATTGAAATAGGTGACTGACCATTTCAATGATCAAAATAGGAAATTGACCAAAATGAATATTTAGTAGGGTTAAAGTTATTAAGTTGATAGATGTAACCCTACAATGTCCAAGCATGGTGTCTATAGGAGGTCAACACAATCCGTCACAAATAAAACACAAAAACAAACACATTTTAAAAACAAAAACAAAATGTTTTAGAATTAAAAAAAATTATTTAAAATTAATACATTTCAATAATGTAATAATAATATAATACAGTACTACTTATCCAAAACACAAAAAACAAATATATTTTAGAAAAAAAAACAAAAAAAACAATATAACAAGAGCTGCAGAGTAGCGAAGTTCCTGCCTAAATGTTTAAGAATGGTCTTTTTTTATTTGTTGTGTTTGCTACATTTTAGCAATAATGTTGATATTATAACAACTTAATAGTAATCTTGTAATTGTGAGATGGTGACATGTAATACCATAAACAGTATTAGGAAATTGCAAAGTAGTTATTTTTGACAATACAATAGATGTAATCATTATATCTTTAGAGTCTCCAAATATAGTGTTTGAAGAACATTAAAGATTTTAAAAGTTTCTTTTAATTGATCGGTTGATGTTGGTAGAAGCATCAAACTCAAAATAATACATAGACATATCTTGAAAGATTTTTGAATAATGCATAACTTCATGAGCAAAAGAAATTAAAATTGCAATAAGAAGGATGGGGTAAAGAGGTTGATTCGGGTAGTAAGGAGGGTTAGGTTGAAGGTAGAAAGGGAAAGGAACATGCATGGCAGGAGGAAGAAGTCACACCACAAAAAGAGAAATGAGATGGCACATAAGGGGGTATCATTAAAATTTGAATTAAAATTTTTGGGGGCTGCATGGATTGGAAGTATGACAAAGAAGTGAGGTCATACCTCATGAGTAGGAGATAAAAGGAAAAAAATTGAACAATCCATGCTAATGAAAGTAGAGAGGAATACAAAATAGATTGGAAGAGAGCTGAGTAGGAGGTGATATTTAGGGAATAGGAGTGTGTATGTTGATTCCTCTATAAATAGTAGGTTGGTACTACATAATAGAGTGGAAGAGAGCTGAGTAGGAGGTGCTATTCAGGGAATATGAGTGTGTATGTTCCATCCTCTATAAATAGTAGGTTAGGTTTTTTGGGTTTGTTCTCTTTTAGTTTTGCTTCATTCTTTTCATTTTTTTTTCATCATGTGTTTTGTTATACTTCACAACTAGTGACTTTATTACTCATGGACAGTCATAAATCTTGTGTTCTAGGTTGTTTAGCATCCTTTATAGTATTTTTCCCCAGTTCGAGCCAATTTTTACCTCATTTTTCATCAAATCCTTTTGAGCCTTGCTAAATTTTTTGACAATGTTTCACTAAGCATGTGTTATCTTGACAATTTGTTAAATGTTCATATTATTTTTGATGTGTTGGTTATCACTTAAGTTATAATAATATCATTAGATTTCGATGACATTTTTAGAACTTCATTGGGTTTTGATACTAATCTCCTAACCTACTCTAAAGCCAACACAAGTAGGGAAAGTTGACCCATTCAATCAAAAGTGGAGAAATTGAAGACAATAAAGAACCACTTAGGAACTTGTTAAAGGTTTTGAAACCTTTGTTAGAAGCCAAAAGGTTTTAGAAGCCTCATTAAACTCCAAAGGGTTTCTGCATCCTTGGGATGGTGAGTTATTTTATTTTGGCTTCTATGGTTTCACAACCATCATCAAGACCTGACATGGTTTCCACAACCAAGTCTAGAGTCGACAAATTTTGATACTTTGGTTCCACCATGAGCTCTCATAAAAGTTTGGAAAGATCAAAGGCATTGAAGTTTAATTTTGGAACTTTCTAGAGGTTTTGAAACCTTTGTCAAAATTCAATAAGGTTTCCACAACCTTGACAGAAGTTGTCAAAAATTCATTAAAAAATAATTATAAGTTCTCATTTGAAGCTCACATTCTAAATTTGGAAGAATATTGGGTAGATTGTGAAAAAAAAAAATGAAGTAAGGAGAAGAGGATGGATGAGGTTGTCACTAAGGTAGATTGTAACTTTCAGATTAAATTATGATATCCAGGGTATCGAAGATGATGACTTTATTCTGGTTGACCGCATCTTCATAGATCGCATACAAATCCAACCCATCCTACCAATATATTGGATTTTTAATGAAATATAAACCATTGAGGATAAGATGGAAATAGTACATAGGTGAATAAAGGAATGGGAAATGAAAGATAAGGCTAAAATGAAAAATCCCACCCTTGAGAAAGCTAAGGAAGTTATAAAGAAATCATAGATTAGTTAGAGGAGGTCTTCATCACTTCAAAAAATGGCATCCACAACACAGTAGACTACCTCTAGAGGTAGTGGAGATGATGATGAGGATCCCTTAGGAAGTAGGAATTTGGAAAATGCTTGTGAGGTATTTGATACATCTCCTCTAAAAAGGTCACTTCAATTTTATTTTGCAGAACTACTAATGTCCCCACACCTTCATCTATCTCATGGTTAGAACAATATTTAACCAAGAAAAAAAAAGTGGTTGACTTGACTTGAGTCTACTCAATAAGGACATTGTGTCTCAATTAAACCAAAGAATTCCACATATCAAAAGCCTAAAACCACATCTCGATTGTTGAATGATCCCTCCTAGGGAAATATGTATGTTGAGGTTGCTCATCTCTCCGCTCAAAAAGAGGCTAGTCAAATGATTGCAAGTGATTTCAATATCACTAGGATTTATCTGGGACCCAAAAATATAATAGAGAAAAAAGTTGAAAATTTTCAAAAAGTGAATAATCTATAAACTAACACTATTTATATTTGGGTTTTGTGGGATGTGATTTTTTTTGAAATATATATGTTAGTTGTATTCTAGTTTTTATTCTTTTATATGTTTGGCGTGTTTTAGTTTTTATTAATTAATTGTGTATGTGACTCCTTAATAGATTTTTTTCACACCTAGGCTACTTTATAATGAAAAATTTAAAAAGTTTAAAACAAAAAGAAAATAAACATGCATTTTTTAAAGTTCTACTCATATATAATATAGGTCAATACAATAGCTATAGTTACACACACTTTTTTATTTGTCAACAAGTGTTTAGTTTATTGACTAATATTTTGAGAAGTGTATTATAAAAAAATTGGCTCTCACTTCACAATTGTGTATAAAACACCTATAGTCATTTACACATAAAATAATTAATATTTAATAATTAAGATGTGGTATTAAGTGAAAAAATTATCTAGCAAAAAATAGATGAAATTATTTTTTTTATAATTGTTTGCATATGTTGTATTATTTATTTTATTACTATATAACATTAAAAAATTGTTAAAAAATAAATAAAACTAATTCTTGAGTAAATGTAAATAGTGTTTGTATTTTATTTTTTATCTATCAACTTACATATTTATGTATTGATGAAACTATTTACTTATTTAGTAGTTTAGATAGATGATAATAATTCTTAGACAAAATTAAAATGTGTTTATGTATGCATGTAATAAATAAAATAATTATGTCATCAAATAAAATAACTGAGATTAATATATCTCAATATTTTTTAAATAGATTATTTAAGATATCTATAGTAGTATTATTAGTGTTCACCATTAACATATATTTTTTAAAATAAATTTATTTGAAAGATACGATATATATCTATTTTGAAATATCTATCTTAATTGTGTGACATAAATTATATAGATTCTTCCAAATTGATATATATTTAATATCTAAAATATCTATACTAATTTATTTATTATCTATCCAGTCCATTATTTTTTATTGATTATCTAATGATAATAAATCTAATATATCATTAGATTTATTTTTATTTAAAATTATAATATTATTATCTAATATATTAAATTATATTTTAGATGGTATATATGTTAAATATATATTGTATACATAGTATAATATGATGTTAAAATTATATATTATATATTATATATGTTACATATGTATTATATAGTATATATATTATAATATTATAATATGTTATTAAATTAATAATATAATATATAAAAAATATATTATTTATTTTAATTTGTGATTAGATTATTTTATATATTTGAATTTAATAGAATGGAAAATATAACAAGTAAATAAAATTTGAAGAGTTTAAAATTTTTCCTAAAAAATAGTTGAATTATTTTTTGATTATGGTCATTGTGGAGAAAAACCTTCAAAATTTGGGATAAAGTTTATGTTCCTTGGAAATCGGCTCTTATTGCTCAAAGTTTGTAGCCAATAAAATTGAAGAAAAATAATTTTTGAAATTTGAAAAGTTAAAATCTTACATTTTACATTAAGAAAAATAAAATATTATATATCAAAAAAATAATAATGAAATTTGATTTGGCTGCAAATAAAATGTTTAATGAAACTAATAATAATATAATAATAAGATATATATATCAATGTATTTTATATAAATTAGATTTAAATATATATATACTAATATTAAATATAATTCCAAAATTTTGAACTTAAACAATTTCAAAATATAACATAGATTTTATCAAATAAACAATTTCAAAATATAACACAAATTTTATCAAATAAAAAAATCAATATATTAAACAAATTAAATTTCCTAGATTTGAAAGGCATACATGCAAATCTAAAAAATAAAAAAATCAATATATTGAACAATTTAAGTTTCCAAGGTTTGATAATGCATGCACGCAAATTTAGAAAACTTAGACGATAAATTTTAGAATCTCAAACATATTAAACCCAATCCATTTCCTCAATCCATAGAAGTTGTATATAATTTAGTAATTATTTTTTTAAATATAATTATAATTTTTCTAATTCATTTTTACAAATACATAAATTTATAAACTTTAAATTTATGAAATAAATTTAATTTACATATTAATTACGCCAGGCGTAACCTTATAATGGCAGCAGACCCCTATAGGAGGCCAGCAGAAGTAATGGTCTTCGCAAAAAGAAATGGTTCGTATTCTGCTACGTGGCACCACCACTCAGCATGGCTAGCTGCTACTGACTATTGATCTTCCATAATGTGAGCAGTTACAGACAATCTTGCGTGCATACAAAGAGATCAAAAGATATCATAAGTTTCACCATCTTGTGCTTGAGGAGGAGGAGAGTTTTCTCTCTAAGTGGAGATGCAATGGAGAGAAGATGGAGAGAAAACCCCTATACACATCAAACCAAACATAGTAAGAAGGGGTGGATCATGGTAGCGACATTATGGAGAGAGGATTCTCACAGTTTGATCTGTTCTCATGAATTTAGTAGTAAGTCATCTTATGTAGATCTGGAACACTAGGTATCAGCAATTCTACGAGTGTTTTATCTCTTTTTATTTTGGTGAGTATCTTTCCAGGTTTATGTATAGATTTTACTTCTTCACCTTATGTCGTTTAATGCTGTTTGTTTTCCATGCAACCGTTTTCTGTATAGTTTGCGATCATCGGCAGTTTTCTATGAAGTAAATAGTCCTGCGAACTGGTTATCTCCATAGCTCTAATTAATTCATGTCGGCAAAGCTGCAAGGAACCATTCAAAGCCTGCTGTTGTAGGTAATCGTGTGTCTCTGTGGTTGCAGATTTATCCAAGGGCAGGGATCTTCTGGAGAAGTATATGATTCGATTACTCTCTACGATGTGGCCATTGGGTTTTCTCCTTTGATTGTTGTCATGCTCTGCCTGGTTTTTTCTGATAAGTTTGTGGCCATTCTGTGTACTTGTATTTGGTGGTATGTAGTCGTCATGCTTAGAAACATGCCAAGATTCAAAGAAGCAACCTCAAGTTCAAAGTATTCCAAATAGATGACCAAGAGTTGGAGCCATAACAACATCGATCTACAGTCCAGCGGGTATCGAAAAAGGGTAATAATGGAGGGAATACTGTAGAGAAACAATAATATGAAAAGATAGATTTGATCTTTGTCTCTTTGTTATTGAAAAATCTGGGTATTCAAAATTTTCTGTTATATCCATGTTCGTGTACAGATTACATACAGTTGAAGATCGTCTTCTACAGGAAGAAAAAGACCTTTAGCTGGAAGTTTTGTGTATAATGAACGCCAGTCGCTTGAACAGTCGGAGCCAAAAAGAAAAAAAAGTGAATTTTCTTTTTCTCCGTTTGAGAAAAGCTATACCTATTAAAATAATAGAAAAAATCTTTTTAAATTTTTCTAAATTTAGAAAAAATTATATTGAAATAATACAAATCTTTCTAAATTTTTCATTAGACATATCTTAAAGATCGATTTATCAATTTATTTCTTAAAGATCAATTTAAATAATATAATAATATTTTATAATTTTTTTAATTGATATATACTTTCAAATAAGTAATGAATATATATATAGACTACACATCAATATATTTTAAAGTTTTTGTACGATTTAAAACCAACCTAAAAAAACAATTTCAAAGTATGGTGATCAAATATAAGGAGAGTACTAACATATCAATTTTAGAATATGTCTTTTAAACTGCTTTTTAGTTGTCTCTAAATATTGTTAAAGAAAAAATTATCCATTTTCTATTTTACTCTCAGTCATTTTTCAAGATGAAAAAAGCTATATTAAAATAATAGAAAAATCTTTCTAAATTTAGAAGAAGCTATATTGAAATAATACAAATCTTTCTAAATTTTTCATTAGACATATCTTAAAGATCAATTTATTAATTTATTTCTTAAAGATCAATTTAAATAATATAATTATATTCTATAATTTTTTTAATTGATATATACTTTCAAATAAGTAATGAATATATATATATACCACACATCAATATACTTTAAAGTTTTTGCACAATATAAAATCAGCCTAAAAAAAAAAATCTTAAATTATGGTGATCAAATATAAGGAGAGTACTAACATATCAATTTTAGAATCTGTCTTTTAAACTGAATTTTTGGTGTTTCTAAATATTGTAAAAGAAAAAATCATCCACATTCTATTTTTTAATGTCATCATTTTCCAAGATGAGAAAAGCTATATTAAAATAATAGAAAAAATCTTCCTAAATTTTTCATTAGACATATCTTAAAAATCAATTTATCAATTTATTTCTTAAAGATCAATTTAAATAATATAATCATATTGTATAATTTTTTAATTGATATATACTTTCAAGTAAGTATTGAATATATATATATATATATATATATATATATATATATATATATATATATATATATATATACCACACATCAATATACTTTAAATTTTTTGCACAATATAAAATCAACCTAAAAAAAATCTTAAATTATGGTGATCAAATATAAGAGGAGTACTAACATATCAATTTTAGAATATGTCTTTTAAACTATTTTTTAGTTGTCTCTAAATATTGTTAAAGAAAAAATCATCCATATTCTATTTTAAAAAATAATGTATATCTGTAGAGAAATATTTTAAATTTAAGACTTTATTAAAGAAACTATTTTACAAAAATACAACTTAGATATGCAATCTAATATAAAAGCTTCCCATAATAAGTGCACATCTAAAATAAATTTAAAATTATAAAATTAAATACAAAGAAAATATAATAAATTTATTATTACACAAAAATAAGTTTTCAAATTAATACAATAAAACTACCATACTTATATTTAATGTAAATTAGTGCACACTAAATTTTATCATAAAATTAAGGTTATGGTTCAGTTAGAATTCTAAGATAAAGTTTGAAGTTAGGGTTAGGGTGATTGGATTTAGATCAGGGTTATAATTAGGGGTTAATGTTCAATAAAAAATAGGGTTAGGGTTGAGGTTAGAGATGAATTAGGATTAAGATTAAATTAGGAATAAGGTTAGGGTTAGGGATCAATTAGGATTAGGGTTCAAAAGGGTTCAATTTGGGTTATGGTTACATTAGGGTTAGGGTTTTTATTAGGGTTTAATTGATTAGGGTTAGGTTTGGGTTCAATTAGGGTTAGGGTTAACATTAGGGTTATATGATATAACTTGGGGTAAATGTTATTGTTAGGGTTAGGACCCAACTAGGGTTAGGAACAATTAGGGTTTGGGTTAGAGTTGGGGTTCAATTAGGGCTAGAGTTTAATTAAGGTTAGGGTTCAATTAGGGATAGGGTTATGATAGGGTTAGGGTTTTTTATTAGAGTTTAATTATGGTTATGGTTAGCATTCATATTAGGGTTAACATTAGAACTCAACAAGGGTTAGGAACAAATAGAGTTTGGGTTAGGGTTGGGGTTGAATTAGAGCTAGAGTTTAATTAGGGTTATGGTTCAATTAGGGTTAGGGTTAAGGTGAGGGTTAGGGTTTAATTATGGTTAAGGTTTGATTAGGGTTAGTGTTCACTTAGAGTTATGGTTGGGGTTCAACTATAATTATTTTAATTAGGGTTATGGTTAGGGTTAGGGTTCAATTATGATTAGGTTAGGGTTAAATTAGGGTTAGAGTTGGGGTTAAATTGGGGATAGAGTTTAATAAGGATTATGGTTCAATTAGGGTTAGGGTTAAGGTGAGGGTTAAAAACAAATAGGGTTTAAGTTAGAGTTGGGGTTCAATTAGGGCTAGAGTTTAATTAAGGTCAGGGTTCAATTAGGGATAGGGTTATGATAGGGTTAGGGTTCTTGACTAGAGTTTAGTTATGGTTAGGGTTAAGTTAAGTTTCAATTAGGGTTAGGATTAACATTAGGGTTATATAATATAGCTCAAGGTAAAGGTTATGGTTAAGATTGGGGTTAGAGTTAGGACTCGACTAGGGTTAGGAGAAAATAGAGTTTGGGTTAGGTTTGGAGTTCAATTAGGGCTAGAGTTTAATAAGGATTATGGTTAAATTAGGGTTAGGGTTAAGGTGAAGGTTATGGTTCAATTGGAGTTAGGGTTAAAGTGAGGGTTAGGAACAAATAGGGTTTGGATTAGAGTTTGGGTTCAATCAGGGCTAGAGTTTAATTAAGGTTAGGGTTCAATTAGGGATAGGGTTATGATAGGGATATGGTTCTTGATTAGAGTTTAATTATGGTTAGGGTTACCTGGTTAACATTAAGGTTATACAATATAGCTTGGGGTAAAAGTTATGGTTAGGATTGGGGTTAGGGTTAGGAATCAACTAGGGTTAGGAACAAATAGAGTTTGGGTTAGCGTTGGGGTTCAATTAGGGCTAGAGTTTAATTAGGGTTATGGTTCAATTAGCCTAGTTAGGGTTAAGGTGAGGGTTTGGGTGAGGGTTAGGGTTAAGGTGAGGGTTAGGGTTAGGAATCAACTAGGGTTAGGAACAAATAGAGTTTGGGTTAGCGTTGGGGTTCAATTAAGGCTAGAGTTTAATTAGGGTTATCGTTCAATTAGCTTGGTTAGGGTTAAGGTGAGGGTTAGGGTTCTTGATTAGAGTTAAATTATGGTTAGAGTTAGGTGATGGTTCAATTAGGGTTAGGCTTAGCATTAGGGTTACATGATATAGGTTGAGGTAAAGCTTATGATTAGAGTTGGGCTTAGGGTTAGGACTCAACTAGGGTTAGGAACATATAGAGTTTAGGTTAGGGTTGGGGTTCAATGAGGGCTAGAGTTTAATTGGGGTGAGTTTAGGGCTAGAGTTTAATTATGGTTAGGGTTCAATTGGTGTTAGGGTTAGGGCTAAATTAGGGTTAAGGTTCAATTAGGATAAGTGTTCATTTAGGGTTATTGTTAGGGTTAAGATTGGGGTTAATAGTAGGGTTAGGGTTTATATTGGGGTTAACATTATGGTTAAGGTTTAATGTTAGGGTTAGTGTTAGGGTTAGGGTTAAAGTTTAGATTGGGGTCAACATTAGGGTTAGGGTTTAGATTGGGGTTAGTGTTAGGGTTAGGATTGGGATTAATGTTAGGGTTAGAGTTTGGGTTTAGGTTCAGATAGATTTAGGGTCATGGTTATGGTTAAGATTCAATTGGGGTTAGGGTTAGAATTCTAGGATAAATCTTGGGGTTACTATTAGGATTAGGATTAAGGTTAGTTTAAGATTACAGTTCCAGGATAAATATTTGCATTAGTGTTCGAGTTATGGTTAAGGTTAGGTTAGGGGTAGGGTTTAATTTGGGTTAGGTTTAGTGTTCAATTAACATCAGGCTTATGGTTCTACAATAAAGTTTCAGATCAAGTTTAATTAGGGTTAGGGTTAAGGTTAGAATCTGGTTAGGATTTAATTAGGGTTAGGGGTTAGTTTCTAGGAGAAACCTACTACTAACACTTACCTTAACACTAAACCCTAACTGTAACTATAACCCTAACTATAAGCTTAAACCCTAACCCTAACCATAATTATAAACCTAAATGGTTAACCCTAAATCTAATGCTAACCCTGACCATGATATAAAATTTAACCCTAATGATAACCCTAATTGTGATATAAATCGTAATCCTAAATTTTAACCCTAATCATAAACCTAATTATATTAATTTATTCAATGTATAACACTAAACCCTAATACTAAATATAACCCTAATCATAATTCTAAATGCCAACCCTCACCATAATCATAATTGTAAACCAAATCCTAACCCTAATGCTAATCTTGACCTTAATCCTAACCTTGACCCTAACCCTAACCCAAACCATACCCCTAACCAAATATAAATCGTTACCCTACCCCTAATTATAATTCCAATCCAAACCTTAATAGTAATTACAACCCTACCCTTAACACTAAGCAAATCCTTATTCCTAACCTGAAACCTGTTATAATTATAATCCAAACCCTAACTCTAACCATAATTCTACCCCTAACCCTAACATAATTCTCACACTAACTATGACCATAAACCCAACCTTAACACTAAACCCTAACCCTAATCATAATAATAAATCTAAACCAAACCCTAACCCTAATGCTAACCCTAACCATGATACAAACCCTAATCCTAAATGCTAACTCTAATCATAACCCTAAATATATTAATTTATTCAATGTGTTATGCACGTCGCGGCTACTACTAGCATACATATATATTATTTTAATAATATATATAAAATGTACACCGAGAGATATCCTATATATAAAATAGCTTGAGGCGTTTAATTTTTTCATCATTCAACTTTAATAAAAAATAAAGTTGAAAAAATTCAAGAGACATCTCAACATATTTTATATATAGGATATCTCTCAGCGTACATTTTATATATATTATTAAAATAATATATATGTATGCTAGTTATAGAAGATCAACACAATATAATAATATAATAATAAAATATATATCCAGATATTTTATATAATTATATTTAAGATATATATACTAATAAGAACGAAATAAGTGACAGACGTTTCAATGAATGCTGAACGTTTTATTTTCCATGCAAAAATTTCATCACATACCACTATTCTTACCATGCATTCAACTGTCATGTACGTTTTAATTTTTAAGTGATGAATTTTTGTTTACATCAGATCCGCGCTGCCATTGTAGACATGCCTCTCGAGGTAAAAATAGCTTCATTCTTAACCTTTTAAAGAATGGAAGTATTCTTAAGCAGGTCAGCACTTTTTACTTTGATGTCAATTTATATTTATTTAACCTGTGAATGGCATTAAATGAGCTTCACGTTACTATTACCTGCAATATATTAAATTTTAGTGGGGTTGTTAAGTGTTTCAAAATCAGAGACATACACAAATGAAAACACATGATTGGCAATAATTCCTTTTAAGAAAACCATGTGATGAGCAATATTATAATAGTGTCAGCAATATTGAAAAAGAAAAAAAATTATGATACAGTCTAAGAGCCTCATTGAAGAGTTAGTGATAAGATCCGCTAGGATAAACCGACACAATATTCTGTTTAATTAATATTCTAGAAAATTCATTAATCTGCACTGTAACATGGCTGAAACATTCAGAGGCTTCATTCAGCCATATTAAAGACCTTATTCAACAGATAACTTGTACACAGTAATATAATATGTATTTCTTTACGAACTGGTTGCCGAACCTTTGTGGTCTCAGTTATGGAATTTACATTTGTATATATTGTGTCAGGTTGTAGTTTTTTTTAATTACTGAGATGAATCAGAGTTTAATCCAGTGATCCGCAGTTTAGTTTTTTTTAGAACGAACATTTCTTATAATTTCTCAATCTTCATCAACACATTATTTATGAAGACAAATTTGAACATACATACCTAATTTACAATATTCCGGTTTTACTAATATCTGCAACTATAGAAAGAAAATAAATGAAAAAAATTATAACCGTACATTTATTCATCTGATTTGTACAGTTCAGAGAAATAAAAAAATTAGAACTGTAAAACTAGTAAAGGTCCTATTGGCAAGCCCACATAGGATTTCTCAGTACCCGAGCTTGGACTTGAAACTGATCAGAAGGAAGGATAAGCAATTTGGTAATTATTTTGGTAGAGGGGCTGCTCCAAGCCCCCCACAACTTGGTTTCCATCAGAATCCTCACTTGAATTTGTGCTGCGCCTTAGGCACGCCATCTCTGCGTTGGCCCTGGCCAATTGCATTGTTAAATCATCTATTCGTTTCTGCAGAGATGAGATGTAACCTACACAGCCATACACAGGATTTATGACTCTAGCATTTGCTTCGTATACTAAGCTGCCAACTGCATCCGCTCTTGAATCTACTGCAATTTCCTGCATATCATTAAACATCAATAAATCAGATTTATCAATTATAAATGCAATTTTTACACAATAAATAAAATCCTGCAGTATTCTGAGACATGAAAACACACTTTTTGAACAATTAGGCCTACATAGTATACTGATTGTTTTTCGCAAAATATGCATGAAAATGATTGTCCAGACTCTAAACAAAGGTAACCATAAATTTGATAAACTGCTGTTTCTCTCCCCATTTGATTACAAAATTAATATTTGTATTCCTTAGAATCACCATCATCTTATACATCTGAACCACCCAAAAAAACATAAATGGGCTTTTCAACAGTTTACACATTACTCCATGAAATGTACTAAACTATCAAGCTTATCAATTGAATTTTGAAAAATTAAAATTCTAAATTGAAATTTAATCAAGATCAGTCATTTAAACCTCCAAAAATCTTTCATTTAGATGCTTAACTGCTCTGCCACCTTAATGTGAAAGTTTTAGTCAACTATGCTAAATTTGGAAATTATGTAGAGTATCATTGATAACAAAGATGGAAATTTTATAACCATAATCTTTATCAATCAGGCTATATGGTCATGCTCTATCTAAGAAATAGAACATTAAAATTTTTCAAGTTTTTTTTTTCTGAACCACCCAAAAAAATCATAAATGAGCTTTTTAACAGTTTATACAGAATATGCCATCAAATGTACTAAACTATCAAGCTTATCAATTGAATTTTGAAAAACTAAAATGCCAAATTGAAATTTAATCAAAATCAGTCATTTAAACCTCCATATTATCTGTGGATCTCGAGGTCATGCAATTGTTTTTCTCTTTTCATAGTTAGCATACATACTATGGTACATGCTTCCTAGTTTCAAGATACAACTTCCATAAATTTCAGATATTTCATTTTATTTATAGATCTCGAGGTCATATATTTGCTTTTCTTATTGTACATGCTTCCTAGTTTCAAGATACTACTTTTATAAATTTAGATATTTCATTTTATTTGTGGATCTCGAGGTCATGTATTTGCTTTTCTTATCGTACTTGCTTCCTAGTTTCAAGATACAACTGCACTATAAAATTTATGAGACCACCCATTTAAAAATACTCCTATTAGTTCAGCTTCCTACAAGAAACTCAGTACCCTAGCTAAAATTTCATTGTTGAACTTCCATAAATTTGTAACGCCTAGGTACCAAAAAATTGGACAGTAAGAAAAAAGAAAAAAGAAATCAAGAAGATAAAAAGATGCAGCAACAAGTTACGGAAAAAGCCTAAAAAAATTGGACAGTGAGAAAAAAAGTCAATAAGAGAAGATAGAAAGGTGCAGCAACAAGATGCATAGTTTAACAGAGAAATGATAAAAAAATGAAGCAACAAAATAAGAAAGAAAACCTAAAAAGAGAAGGACAAGATAAAAGTCAATTCCATAGAAAAATGGAAAGTTAGGGAAAGATATTAAGCTTGTAATACAGCAGTGGCTTAAGGGACAGTAGGCCTGCGGTGCAGGTAGCCTCGGGAGGCAATACATGATCATGCTCCCTCCACATAATCATGCTCCTTGCAAAACAGACTAAAAACTGGTGAAATACCTACAAAACAAACTAAAAACAGCAGTGGCTTGAGGGAGGAATGATACCAGTAGGCCAGCGGTGCAGGTAGCGTCGGGAGGCAACACATGATCATGCTCCCTGCAAAACAGACTAAAAAACTGGCGAAATACCTGCAAAACAGACTAAAAACTGGTAAAATACCTGAAGTATTTTGCTGACGTTACTAGCTCCAAAAATTTTATGCACGCAGGCAAACTTGTGCGGCTCGTCTGCAGGAAAATAAGGAGCAAAAATGCACTCCTTTGCACAACGTCTACGGAGAAGCTTACATGATGCGCATGGTGAACTTCCCGTATGTTTGCTTCCTCCCATTCCAAGTGCATAAACTTCACTCTCTTCTCCGAAACAAAGAATATAATATATAGACAATCAGATTCAAGGCGAGGTCTTCGATCCAGAAAAATCGGTCAAACCAGAACAGTTCAATCACATCTAATCTCTTAACCCCCAGATACATAAAATATAGCAGCGGTAACTAAAAGACTTCACCCGATCAAAAATTTCATAATAAGCGCGCTTGCATGATCCTACATATATATCTGCAGCTGCCGGTTTCATGTCTGTCTAGCCGTTTATTTCATTTAAAACCGCCCTATTTAAAAATAGATGTTTAAAAATTAAAGCTACTCGCTTCGTTGACATTTTGAAGCATTATCTGAATTTAATATTTGTCTAAGCTGTGAAAAGGCATAGCTGAACAGAACAGATACTTAAACTGTTAATTTCCAGACTTCACAGTGAGTCAAGACTTTGTCAGCGTGATGAAAACAACTAAAAGCAATTGCATGAGTTGTGTACGTGTGAAAACATGTATGAGGGTGTTCTTATAAAATGGACAGACTACTGCCCATTGCATCAGTGATGAGGGTGTTCTTTGAAATGGTTTACGTGTACCTACTTTTGCATGAGGTTGTCCTTTTGAAGTGGACAGATTACTGCCTGGTTTTATATGCTGACTTAAGTTTCGATGCCATTGGTCCATTGGTAGACAATGGTTGTTTTAACTCCACAGGACTTCACTTCTTAATTCTCCAAGTGTTGCTTAGATTCTGGAGTATAATTTTATTCTATTTATCTTATAAGTTTTAATAAAGTGATAATGATGTAATTTTATTTATCTCTTTTTTATAAAATATAATTTTTATTTTAAATATTTTAAAATGATTATATAAATTAATTATATTTTATAATTGAAGGTTTAGTTTTAATTGAATTAAGTTTTAATAAATTAAGATTGACATAAACATTGATTTAAGTGATAGGTAATCGAAATGTTCAGAGTGGAATAAAGATGCCATTTTAACTCTACATGGACTTCACTTCTAATGCATGTTTATATAGTGTTGCTTAAATTTTGGAACGCAATTTTATTTTATTTATCTTATAATTTTTAATAAAGTGATAATGATGCAATTTTATTTATCCTTTTTTTATAAAATATAATTTTTATATTAAATATTTTAAAATGGTTAATATAAATTAATTATATTTTATAATTGATGGTTAACTTTTAATTGAATTGCCGGTATTGGCATGGTGTGATGGTTTATAGGTGGCATTGTTGTTCTTGCCACCAAGGTTCAAACCCTGTTGGGGTGGTATTGTTAAATAGTTGTATCTGGTTCATTACCCCTTAAATTCTCGAGTGAAATTTTATTCTATTTATCTTATAATTTTTAATAAAATGATGTGATGCAATTTTATTTATCATTTTTTTAATAAAATATAATTTTAAAGATGCGTTCATATTCATTTTGAACACCAATAAAAAATTGAAAAATTCATGATTGAATTTGTCTTATAGAAATTTTATATATAATAAATAAAACTTATTTTAAAAAAATAAAAAAATAATTTTTATCTATAAATTTGTTAATTTTAAAATTAAAAAATACTTTTCAAATTTAATTTTAATATTTAGATTTGTTAAATTTTATATATTAATAATATAAATTCTAATATATATATATATATATATATATATATATATATATATATGACTACAAAACTGGAATTGGGTAGTGGCCCCCTATACTTTTGTTAACTAAATATTTTTATTTTTATAGAGTGGGTAAAATTTTGGGTAGTTGCCCCTGTAAAATTAAACTTTATTTTTGGGGTAAAATTTTGTTAACTAAATATTTTTATTTATTTTTAGAGTGCACAATTAGGTCAAATTTTTATTTAACTTGGTAGTCACCCCCTATAAACTTTTGTTAACTATATATATATATATATATGACTAGCAGTTGTGTGTAGTGACATGCAACGATGAGTCGATAGGCATCGCGAAGTACAAATGGATGAAATGCAATATGATATATATTAGAGTAGTAGTTGCATGTAGTGACATGCAACGATGAGCCGATAGGCAACGCGAAGTAAAAATGGATGTAATGCAATCTGAGAGACATCAAAGGGTGCTTGGAAATGTCAATGTAGCAAATGGAATTATATATTGTAAGTTTTAGTTGGAACAATGTTTTTCTGCTGTTATATTTTATTAACCCTATAAATAGATATGTATGGATGCTAATGGAACACATAAAAATGGTAGCCAAATAATGCAACCATAAATGAAACAATATTTATCTTAACAAAAAATATAGTCTTTTCTCAATAGCACCCTGTGGAAAATTCAAACAATATAGCCTTTTGAATAGAAGCTTATAAAAAATGAGACAGTGTAGCTTGACCTAGACAATAACAATCGAAAAAATCTGCATAATGTCAACAATTCTATTCCGTTGTAAAAATATACTATTTTCTCAACACAACCTTATAAAAAATTGAAACAATATAGAGAACAATAATCAACAATGCCCAATGGAATCTAACATAAAGTGTATAAGATTAACTATTTTATTTTGTTGCAACCATAACCTGAAACATATGAATTTTGTCTAAATCTTATGCCAGAAACATAGAGATTTTTACATAAAAATTATAAAATAAAACACAACAAAATGAGGCTTGCTCTCCACCCTACCATATTGGGTCATGGAGCCTCAAGGACTCTCACCAACCCTCAAGCAAGAATATACATTGCCCACCACTATGATCAATGGTAAAATGAATATTTCTTATTACAATCAATATAGAGTACATTAGGATATGTTTGTCTATTTGACCATTGTTATTCTAAAAGGTTGTTTGTAACACATTAGTTCATCAAATTCCGCATTATGGTTGAAGTATGGTCTACAAGTATAAGAAAAAAGTGTGAAGTTTAGTGTGGTGATTATGCAAAACAAAATGAACTGCATAACATTAACAATTTTATTCCATTATAGCCATTACCACAAAAAGATAAAACTCACAGCTATAGTCCTATGCAAAACCTTTGCTGCAAAGGCTAGACCATATATAGCTTATGTGTATACAAAGTGTGAATTTTAGTGCATTGATCATGTCTAAATTTGCTTTGTACTTGTAAAAGGAGGAATGAAGTAATTATAATTTAGCCATACCTGGTGCATGTGGTAGAATGCAATATGAACACAAGAAAACAAGGTCTAATTTCCACCCTACCATATTGGCTCATGGAGTGTCGTGTGCTCTCACCAAACCCCAAAGCAAGAAAATAAATTGTCCACCACTTGATCAATGGTGAAAGCAATGTTTCAACCACTGCTGACTTAATACAAGATCTAATGGCATCAAAAGGCCTATGAAGGATAATTGCTTGGGTTGTGTCTAGCTACAAACATGAAAGGATTATTTGAAGTTTAGTGTAATAAACATGTACCATTGGTAGATAATAAATAAAGAAAAAAATATAAAGACTTGTACAATCAATAACAAATAACATGCAATGCAGTTGTAGTAGAACACAATAAGTAAATGAAATCTAGGCATACCTTGTGCACATAATGGATTGGAGTCTAGACACAAAAAAGGAGGACTGCTCTCCACCCTACCATTTTGGGTCATGGAGCCTCATGGGATCTCACAAAACTCCCAAGAAGAAACATTAATTTTCCACCACTTTGATCAATGGCGAAGGCAATGCTTTGGCACCTGAGAAGATTTTTTTAGTGAAAATCAACACTATACATTTTTAATAAATTGACATGTACTTGTGAAATAAGAAATACAAAAAAAGATATATACACTTACACTATATACAAATGGAATGTAGGTGAAGGCCATACAACATGCAAATGTGGAATCATAAATCTATTTAGCATTTTGGAGATTTGTACAGCTTGTATATGAATATAATGTAGCTACAATCTAAAATGGTTTCAGTGGAATATACCTACACAAAAGGAAAACATGAACTTTGGTGCAACGAACATGTTTTATTAGTAAGCAAAATGTAAATTACAAAATTTAAATGGCTCTATAATTTATAAGCGAAATATACGTAATACCATAATTACATGTCACATATAAAAAATGATAAGGAAGTGAATTTAGAGATGGTGTAGATTCTTTATGCATAGAGATGAAGAGGAAAGGGGAAGAAATTCACTTACCATAAAGAAGAGAAACTTTTGATGATGATGAAAATGAACAATATTTTTGGAGATGATCAACTTTTTTGATTTATAGTGCACTCTAATTATTTGTATGTATCCTGCAGTAATTGCTTTTTTGAGGCTCCTGCCCACACTAACAAATTTCCCCATGGAGCATCATAGGTTGTTACACAAATATACCCATAAGTTGTCTTCAAACATATGAAGATATATTAATGCTGTGATTGTTCACAGTGGTGGACAATGTATCTGCCCTATGCAAAGGTATGCATGCATGCCATAGTAGATGAAAATACCATTGATATATACTAATCCCTATGTCTAATTTATGGGACATTCTTGGAATGATAAATTTTTATTTTCGAGTGTTATATACAAGATTCATGCGTGCAAGAAATGGGCAAATAATTATCACAAATGGAACTTTTGTAGAGTTTTTGCGACCATCACCTCATGCAAAGAACACAGAGTAACATCTAACCAACTCCACAGAAGCTAATCAACACTTATTCAGACTTGTATCTTAGGATTAATTGTTGTATGATTTCCATGTATTTTTCATGCTTCTAAGTAATAGTTGCTTTTAAAGCCTTGGAAAATATAAAAAATGCTTGTTCAGACCCTAGGGTGATCCCACAATATTGGTTTACAATTTTTGGCCAAACTGGACACTAAACTGATTTTTTCTAACTAAATCTTCACTTTCGGGCACCTATAGCGGCTTAACCGCGAGGAATTTGAAGATGATGCAAACTAGTGATTTGTGGAATTTCGTCTGTAGATTCTATATATATATATATATTTTAAAATTTGGAATTAGATTGCACTTATTTTTCCATCTCCTTCGAAAACTAGTTTTTTTCACTAAACACCATTTTTAAGGAGTGACACTCACTGTATAACATATAAATTTTTTTACATGAAGGATAAAATTTTAATTTTTTCGAATTTAGATTTATAACTACAATATCTAGTGCTTCCAATTAACTTCATAGTGTTTTATTGAATATTTTTTCCTTAATCAAGTTTCAAAGTCAAACCAATTACAATTCAAACATAGGTGGACCACATAACACATAACTTTTTGTGTATGTATCGAAATTCAATTTTCCTTCTTTGTTGAATCAAGGACTTCAATCTCTGGTGCAATCATATTTTTCAATTTTTTTTAATAATTATCTTCTATTTTTCCACATGTGCAGAACAAAGAGCTTGATTTTAGTGAAAAATCTACATTCACAAGAAATAAAAAATAAATATAATAATAAAATTAAATTTATTTAAAATTATAATTTTTGGGAAGCTTATAATAAGGACTACATAATTACAAAAAATAAAGTTTAAATGAATTCATTTGATCCCCCAAAAGGTAAATCAAAAGTGGTTTTTACTCAACATTTTGATATGTGTAAAGGAGACTCTATTATAGGTATGGTTTAAAACTAGCGGGGTTCTATCCAAGGGGGTTTGATCTAAGGTAGTTTGATCAAACCCTCTTCAATTTGAATGCTTTAAATGGAAATTTTTAAGCATAAATCATTATATTTTCTTAAAATATGTGATTTCAGCAAAAAATAGAATCTCCCAGAAATTGTAAACCAACTTTGTAAAAATCAGAATCTCCTAGAAATTGTAAACTAGAAATTATAAATCAAAATAACATATAATGTTTTATTACTTCAACAAGCATTAAGTGTTGCACCTTTGAGCTATCCTAATTTCTAATAATCAAATACTAGACATATTATTATAAGCAAAATTGGCTAGATCATCTTCATTGAACCTTAACATCTTTATTTTGAGATTGCACAACTAAATCTTTGACTCTAAGCACCTTATTATGCTAATTAAGAATGATATAAACCATGAATGGAATTCATTTCAATAAGAATAATTTAAATGATAAATGAAACAATTTATTCAAGCCAAAAGAAGAACAAACAACAATGCCCTATGGAAAAGAACACAAAGTGTTTTACTGCTTCAACAAGTATTAAATGGAAAGTCAAAAAAAGATAAATGCAACATATCAACCAACAAGAGAAACACATATGCACCTATAATCATTCTATTTTCCAATAATTGAATTCTGAACATATTATTATAAGCAAAACTACCAAAATCATCTTCATTGAACCTTAAGGTCTTTATTGCAAAATTCCATGACTAAATATTTGACTCTCAATAGCTTGTTATGCCAATTAATGATAATATGAACTATGGATTTAATTCATTTCAATAAAAATTATATATTAAACAAAACATTATCTAGAAAGGAAAAAAAATCATTCATAAAGTTATGCTGCAACCATAACCACAAAACATAAGACACAATTGAATAAATGTCAATTGTTATCACAACCATCTCCAACACATGCAAACCATACAACAACAAATGTCGATACCATCCAACGTTCAAGAGAGAGAACATCCACACAATATTTTCCCTTAATTGACTGGCTAGCAAGAGTACAAATTGAAATCTTTTGTTGCCTATAATAATGAATTGCTTCAGACTAGGAAATATATTATAGGAAAAAAAAGATTTGAATTCATAGCCTTTTCATTCAGGAAATTAAGGGAAAATTCATTCTAGATGTTTGCTCTCTTTATAATTTTGAAACAAATTTAAAAAGGGAAACAATTTAACATTCAAATTTATTATTTTTAGAAGATAGCTATTTATTTTGAAAAAAAAATGTTATTTCTTTAATTCTTGAAAAGGAATTATTATAACAATAGGATTTGCATTAAACATACTAAAGAACATTGTCTGCCACATAGATTTACTCAACACATTTATGAAGCTATTAAAGGGACACTTCAAATACTTTTTCTAGGGCTGTGCAAACAAAAATGAAACAACCTAGCCAACACTAGACAAGAGACCGTGACAATGCCTTATGGAAAACAACATAAGCTACACAGGATTAACTATCTAGCCACACTGCAACCATCACCACTAAATTGAAGCTACAAATAAATAAATGGTAGGTGCTATCACAACAATCGCTAGGACATTGAAAGCATACATCAATCAATGTTGGTGCGAGCCAACATTTAATTTTGGTGGACTTCTCTATCCACGCGGTGGGAAATACATTGTCCTATCCCCAAGGAAGCTAACAACCACCTTCACCACCCTTCCCACAACCACCGCAAGGCTATAAGCTAGGAGGTTGACAAAAATTCTGACCAAAGTTCATTTAAACTAAAAACCATCCACTACCTTTTCCACATCCGTTGGAAAGCTCAAAAACTAGGAAGGCTCACAAGAATTCCAACCAAAGTACACACAAACAACCTATCGACTAATAATATAGGGAACAACATTCAACATAGACTATATAAAAATGATTGTTTCATTGCATTGCAACCATAATGACTAAACAAAAACTATAAATCAAACAATGTTGGTTTCAAAGTTTAAAAGCCATGCAAATTTTTTTTTTTTTCTCAACACCACCTTATTGCAACTTGAAACAACATAGCCTTCTCAACAACACCTTATTGAAAATGAAACAATGTAGATCAAGGAAGGAAACAATAATCAACAATCACCACTGGAATAAAAAAGTAGTCCGCGAGCCACAAAGCAAACAATATCACTAAGCATTTTTTTGAAACACACCTCTTCCCACTTGCTTCAAACACACTTTTTCCCGCTAGCTTTCCTGCACAAAGAGGGGAAAAATATTATCACATACGACACTTTTCTTTTGCTTTTGCAACCACCACCCCATGAAAAAAAACACAAAATAACCTCCACCCACCTTCGTAGGAGCAACACAAAGCTTGATTGAGCTTGCACCCTGATAGAAGCTTACCCTCCTAACTTGCGACTCTGATAGAAGTTATAGCAATAGAACAAAACCAAACAATGCCTTATTGAAAATTTCCTAGGCATTCGTTTTGTTTCTTGAGGCATTAAACAACAAGTGTTATTACAACCATCGCTAGTACGTGCAAAGCATATGACAATTGATATTGATGCAAACTAGGGTTTAATTTTGGTAGCCTTCTCTATCTACGTGGTAGGAAATATTCCACCCTACTCCTAAGGAAGCCAAAAACTGCCTCCACCACCTTCTCCATGACCATTGGAAGGGTAAAAAATCAGGACAATGAAGAAAATTCTGACCAAGATGGCTGCAACGTATATACACATTTACATACATATATATATATATACATATGTACATATATAGATACATCTACACATACATATATATACATATATACATAGATACATACAAATATATATACACATATATATGCATACACATAAGTTGTATATGGTCTAGCCTTTGCAGCAAAGGTTTTTCATAGGCATGTAACTGTGATTTATAGTGTTATGTGGCAATGGCTACAATGGAATAAAATTGTTAATGTTATGCAGTTCATGTTGTTTTGCATAAGGAATTGTTTCCTATTGATGTCCACCTTAGGCTATATTGTTTCATTTGTGGCTTCCATTTACCGTCAATGGTTGCAATAAAACAAAATAGAAAATGTTATGGACATTATATATACATATACATATACATACATACATACATATATATACATACATATATATACATATAGATACATACATACATATATATATACATATATATATACATACATACATATATAGATATACATATGCATATATAGAGATATATATGCATATACATATATATACATGTATACACATAAGTTGTATATGGACCAGCATTTTGCGGAAAAGGTTATATATTTATGTATATATGTATATATATAAATATACATACATGTATATATGTACATATATATACATATACATATATATATGTACATATATATACATATATATATGTACATATATATACATAAATATACATACATATATATATAAATATACATACATACATATATATATATATAAATATACATACATATATAAATATACATATATATATAAATATACATACATATATAAATATACATACATACATACATACATACATATATATATATATATATATCTGAATTTAGATGCACATATACACACATTGTTCATTGCACAAAGCTGGGAAAAATGCAGAGTAATAAACCAATGCAGAAATATAACCCAAGCCACCCAACAACAATCAACAAAATCTGCATCATCTTAAAAATTTTATTATGTTGCAAACATAAGTAGAAAATGGAAGCCATTAAAAGAAGCCCACAAAAAATCACAGTAACAAATCCATGCAAAAATTAATCTTTCCTAGATAGAACCTTATCAAAATTTGAAAGAATCTAGCCTTCTCAACAACACTATATCAGAAATTGAAATCTACCTTAGGCTATATTGTTCTATATTCAGAAAGGTGCTGCTAAAGACGCTATATTAATTCAATCTTTAATAGGGTATGTTCTTTTTCTTTTCAATAAGGTGCTACTGTATATCTAGATTTAGATGTACATATTTACATATTGTTGATTGCACAAAGCACAAAAAAATCCACAGTAATAAACCAATGCAAAAATACAAGCCAAGCCAGGCAACAACAATCACAAAAACTACAACGCCTTAACCATAATTAGAACACTTCTCAACAACACCTTTTTGGATGATGAAACAATATAGCCCAAGATAGACAACAACAACCAACAAAAACCTTTTGACTAAAACTTTGACTTGGCATAACTTTGGCATACAGACTTTGTTTGACGTGATTCAAAAGGTGTCAGAGCCGTATTGACGAGCACTACAACTTGACGTTGTCTTCACCTAATTTGGAGGCAATCAAATTTTTAGCTTTGCATCAGCCCTGATTCGCTTGTTTGACCAAACCTTTGACTGAGCATAACTTCTGCATACAAACTCTTTTTGAGCCTGTTCAAGTTGCGTTAGGATCGTCTCAGTGAGATCTTTCCAATGATGTTGATTTGTATAGATTCTGAGACTTTGAAATTTTTGACGTCTTCTGGATCCTCCTTGACCATTCCTCCCAATTGAGAAGCTTTTGGACCTCCAAAAGTCTATTTTTACATAGAATTTAAGTGAGGGAATTATCGCCTCACTTGTCTTGTATCATCCATCCACATAGTTGGAATTCTAATCATCCGACCCATCACAAACAAGATGAAGAATGAGATAGCATAACTGATACAATCAACTAAATACCCATCAATACTCATTGTTGCATCCACTGTCCACATAGAACTAACTAGTAGAATGATAAGCAACAATATTGAATATACTAATGTGAAGGAAAAAGTATCAACTTGTTGAATCTCCTAAACATGAACATTGTTAGAAAATAAATCGTTCAAACTATCTTTTACCACCTTTGGCTGAAGGCTTAACTGTGCTTGCAATTGATCCTCACACTGTGTTGTTTGTGACACCCTATCATCTTCATGCTTAGTATCACTAGTTGTTATAGACATGAGTGTTAAAGTATTTCTTGCATTTACAATTATCTTCAAATGCCCTATGTTTACAATAGATTTTTCATTCTTCATGTGATGAGCTCTAACACTGAATTCAATTCCATCTTTAAACAAATGATACCTATTATGTTCTCTATAGAAAATGACTTTTCTGTCATACAAATAAGGACTGCCTAGAACCATTCCACAAATGTCAAGCAGAATGACATCTAACTCTACTTGATCAACAAACTTGGATGTGATTGCAAATCGGAGTTTACATTGCCTTGAAACATGTAGCTGAGCATTATCATTTACCCAACCCAATGGATAGGGTCTAGGATAAGTTGTTTTTAATCCCAATTGCTTAACAACTTGTTTAGAGATTAGATTCACTTGTGATCCACTATCTATTCAAGTGTATCAATCTTAATTTTTTTTGCAATAGCCCTTATATGAAAAAACTCATTCCTTTTCCTTTCAATAGGGACTTCATTACACTTTACAGAAGAAGCATGAGAACTAGTACTGACAACATAATGTTACCTTTTATACCCACAATTGTGATCTTGGTTTCATCATTAGAATTTGATCCGAGATCATGCACGATAGTTGTAGTCTTTTGCTTGCCCTTTCAATCCTTGAACCATTTTGGTTTCTGATTAGGATGTAATTTCTAGCACTTTGCATCTTTGTGCCCTTTCAAGTCTTGCAGTGTGAGCAATAAGGATTATCCCCCTCTTTCTTTACAGTAGTTGTTCACTACATTTTCACCTTCCCTTTCTTGCTCCCTTTGTGTTTATTGGATTCCATTAAGAGAAAATCATGGCTATTCCTCGAGCTTGTTTCTAGATGAATGGATTGCAAACTAACTTCATCAAGGTTAGTTGGATTAAACATAAGTATTGTATGCCTCAACTTTTCATGTAATCCATCTATATAGTTTAACAAAGTTTCTTGTGTATATGGAATGCCCAAAATTAAAGATCTTTTCCTAAACTCCCGGCGTGTATAATCCTGTACACTTTGTCCTTTATCTTGCTTTAATAATTTCCAACTTATTATTGCTTTTTGAATATGACCTAATGGATATAATGGTTTCTTTAATGTAGCTATAAACTCAAACCAAGAAGAAATAATTTTACAATATCAGCTTAGATCTTCTTGAGTTCTACTCTACCACTAGATTAAGGCTATGCCTCCCAAGCAAACAGTGTCTAATTTTATTTTTTGAGAATCTTCAGTAAACTTTTGAATTCTATAATAAACTTCAATTTGTTTAATCCAATTATCAATTTTATCTACATCTAGTTCTCCATTATAAGTTGGCAATTCAAATTTAACATCCTATTTTAACAAAGGTGTATTAGCTTCAGACTATACAGGTTGTTTCTTCTTTGAAGAAGAAGTAGATGAAGAAGATGAAGAGGATGAAGAAGAAGATGAAGAAGATAGGGATGGAGGTTCAGGAGAGTCACTACCACCTCCTACTCCTTTACCTTTATCATTTTTTGAAGTGGATTCACCTTCATTCTTCTTTCTATTCTTGAGTTCCTTTTTCTTCTGTTGCTCTTGTCTCTTTTGGAAAATAACTTCTACCATAGCCTTCATTTAGAGAAATTCTTTATGGAAAGCTTTCTCATCAAGCTTTGTAGGACTTTGTTTAGCTACCATTTTTGATCGTGGAAAAGACCTTCATTTTTCGATCTCAGGATTGAACTCTGTAAGTGCACCTTCTCCTTGCTTCAATTTCAATATGGTTAACATTCACTTTTGAAATTTCCTGTTAAGAAGCTCTGATATCAATTTGATCTATAATTAGAGGTTTACAAATTCAAAATGTATTTAACCTTAATTAAAATTGTTCCTGATCCAACAAAATTGCATGACTATGTTGTTTAACTGTTGAAATTACAGACTAAGTTCACTTTTAAATAAATTAAGTCCTGAAATTGACTAATTACTATAATGTTATAATTAGAATTCAACATAAGAAAATAAAAATGAAAGAATGAAAAATAGGAGAGAGAAGAATGGAAAGACAAAAGGAAGGAACACGAGCTTGATAACAGGGTTTGTCCAATCAAGACTGTCTTCAAGTCTGCTTCTCAAGGAAAACCACTTTATTAATAACACCTAGCAATGAAAATGCCTTGTTAGAATATCCAAGCTCCACCTGCATAATAATTTCTCATAGTCTCTCTCTCCTTTACAATTTTCGGTGTAATAATCAACACCTTGTAATATCTTTCTTAAAGAATTCAAATTCTCCACCTTTCACAAATTTTTTCCAATAATACAATTATCCTCTCCAAGAGAATTTTCAATTTCATAATAATTTCTAATGTGCCCAAAAGGCCAAACTCTTCCCCTTTTTATACATTTGATTTTGACTAATATGGTTTAAAACCATATGATTTTCAAAGTATCTCAGTCTCCCATTTACAACAGTAAATCCCCTAAAAATAATACATTCATTAAAAAAAATAGCCCTTATAATTTTGGGCTTTACAATATTCCCATACAATATTATTTCAATTTGATATCCTCCTTTAAAATTATCCTAAAAACCCCTTAGGATATTCTCAAAAATCTTAACATGTAAATAGGGATATGGATTATTTTTTAATAATCCCCTTAAAATTATGTTTAAATCCTTTAAGATTTGGGCTTTTATATTTTAGATATTTGCCTTTTTTAAAATATTTTAAAACTCTTAAAGCCCTTTTAAAATATTTATGCATTTTATTTTAAAGGGTTTGGCTCATATATTTTAGGCTTAATTTCTAATTTAAATAAGATAAATACCCTCAATTGCTTATGCCATGTCATCATCTGCCACGTCATCATTTACCACGTCATGAACTACCATGTCACATGCTGACGCCATCATTTTGACTAGTCAACCCTTTTGACTAAAACTTTGACTTGGTGTAACTTTGGCATACAGACTCCGTTTGACGTGATTCAAAAGGCGTCAAAATTTTATTGACGAGAACTACAACTTGACGTTGTCTTTTCCCAATTTGGAGATGATCAATTTTTTAGCCTTGCATCAGCCCTGATTTGCTTGTTTGATTGAACCTTTGACTAAGCATAACTTCTACATACAGACTCCTTTTGAGCCTATTCAAGTTGCGTCAGGATCGTGTATTAGTGAGATCTTTCCAATAATGCTGATTTGTATAAATTTTGAGACTGTGAAATTTTTGAGGTCTTCTAGATCCTCCTGGATCATGTTTAGCAATCTGTATTTTATATCTGTACACATTGTTGAGTGTTTGTTTACACTAAAGAAAGGAAAAAGGATTTCCCTACCCCGTTGCCTCTTTTATAGAAAGGCTGCCTCCCACAATTAACGTTATCCTTAGAAAAGCTGATAGCTAATATTTTAACCTTCGTTCCATTGAAACTCTTAAATCTGCATTCTTCCATTTAACCATTCTTTCCTCAAGCAAGATCTGCACACAACCTGTTATCCGCAGTGTTTTCATTCTTTTGTCTTGCATGATTTATTTGTTATTAATGATGGTAGCTTGAAAAAAAATGAAATCACACCCATCTACTAACCTAACACCACCACTATAATTTGTAATCATTCTAAGATTATAAGATGAAAGCCTGCTTGAAGATGCCTGAATTCATCTCGATTTATCTTTTACAATTTCCTCATACTTTAACTTCAAAGTTCTATTGGTTTAGGCATCGTTGCTTTTCACATGTATTTGAATATATAATAATGTTTGAAGTTTATATTAAGTTCGTTGTTTTATCCCAAGTCATTCGCTGCTCCTCTTAATCATTTCTTGATTTTCAGATCGCTGAATTTTCTTAGATGCCTAAATTTTCTTCATTTACCATTATCTTGAAACTTAATTACTTTCCTGAAGCTTTAGTGATCTGTTTTAAATTCACTGAAATGATATAATTAAGGCGTGACCTCATAGTTGTTATTGATAATCATAAAGCCACTGAAACTTGGAGTTAAAATCTGAGGTAGATCTCTTCAGAGATATGCCTTTATGAAGAGGTGTCGGTAGTATTACATGTGTCTTCGGCTGCTTGTTAACCACAAAATATTAAACGCCTTTACTGCTGATAGATCAATGTGTTTTATTCACTACATCTTCTTTAATTAACAGTAAGTACATTTAAATTTGATAGATAATGAAATGATCATCTCCAGTTTACAATTATAAAACTTATCTACTTTGCCTACCAAGATTGTGGATTAGCTTTTTTATTTTAAACTTATTTGAATTTCTTTTCGATTAAATGATGATAGAAAATATATATTTTTATTTGAAAATGTATATTGCGTTTAAAGTTGATTAAAATTGCTATTTGTGTTAATTTCTTTTAATCAGATTTGAAAGTATTTAAACTACATGTAATTTGGTTGAGTTTTCTATTTCAATTATAATATTATAATATTTAATTGATTTGTAAAATTTTTTAAGTCTACATTTAGTATGAAAATATGTCTTTTGGATATATATTGTTTATATAACTTGTAGCAAATGGTAAATATATTTGGCAATGATTTAATTGTGAAGGAATGTTATGTATTTTGGTGCATATGTCTTTATGAGATTAGTGTATTCTTTTGGACTTGTTGATTTAATGGAGTCTTGGGAGATCTTGTATAGGATTTGTTGAAGTTATGCCATGCACGTTGTTTATGTTATTTTTGTGGTGAATGAAAGTATGATGTTTTGTGTCATGAATGGAATGTGATCATACCTTATTTTGAATTGTGCATGTTGACTATCCTATACATTATGTGAGTTTATCTTGCTTATAAGAAGACTGGCTTTCGATAGGGGCTGAAACCCTAAGAGGCAACCAAGGTAACCTATCACAAGTTTATAATTTAGTGAAAACCTAACTAAACATTTTATGGGTTGGGTAGTGTTCAATAAATAATTTTAATTGATTTCCTCGCCTAATACCTTAGTGATTGTATAGATTAAGGATAGGTTGAGATTACCTGGAATGGCTTGATTGTTTACCTTGTCTTCCCAAAAGGTAATTCAATTCCACATGAGTTTTTTTTAGGTGCCGAGAATCATTAGAGATTGCTAGGGTAACTTGGTATGAGGGCCAGTAGTCTATGAAGATTCACCAGGGTAACCTAGAGAAACTATGTGATGACACTCTTTTTCTAATGCATATTGCAGGGTCTCTTGTGTAGAGTCACGCCTCAATTATGTTGTTGCCTCTGGAAGCTTGTTTGTCTTTATATGTGGTTTTGATATTGTTATGTTGTGATGTGTATGTGAAGCCATGCAAATGTTATGTTCTATCTTCTTGTGTGTTATCTTCATGGACCTGATATTATCTCCTAGCATGGAGGGAGTGGACCTTTGAGTACCACATGGTTGGGAGGAACGTGCATATTCCTCCATTGGGTCCCCTTGCAGGTGTTGTGCTCGGATGCTATTATACTTGTGGAAGGTTCCCAATTCTACATTGTTCGTGATTTTGGAAATTGAGCATGCTCATGGACAAAGTTTACAGATGTGTCATGAACTTCATATTTATTGTATACACTCTTGTTATGTATAAGGGTACTTATTGTAATGCCATCATGTTGTAATGAGATTTATCATAATATCAATTGTTATAACTTGACTACATTATGACTATGTAAACGGTTCATTCATTATTGTTATGTTTTATCCTTATGTTTAATATCTTGGATTTAATAATGTGATATTTTTACTTATGAATGTTTAAGTAGTGTTGTCACAGAATTGTGAGAACGTATGCCTAGATGTTTCTTTATTACTTATGTTGCAATCAAATGATTTAAATTTTTTTTTTTTGATTATCTTATTACTTTACGTGTAGTTCTTTGGTTCCCTGGTGAGGCATTACACTTTACCACATAACCCTTACCCTTATTGAACCCTAACTATGACCAATAAGTGAACACTTACCTTAATCAAGCCCTAACCCTAATTAAATACTAACCCTAGAATGGAATCCTAACCTTAACCTTAACCCTAACCCTAATCGAATGCTTACTTTGATTGTAAACTTAACTTTACCCCTAACACTAACCATAGAACTATAATTGTACTTCTTATTCTAATTCTAATCCTAACATTAACCTTTACACTAACCCTAACTCTAACCATAATTTTAATGTTTTTTGAATTATAGTAAGAAAAATTAGGGTTAAAATTGCAATATTATTAATAATTATTAAATTAATATTATAATTAATTATTTCAATTATATCTTTAAAATTATTAATTATGTCCATACATGTAACCCTACGAAAAAACAAAAAAACACAAAAATCCACATTTTTGAAAAAAAAAAGAATAAACAAAAAAAAATCATTTTAAGAATAGTAAATTTTTAATTACGTAGTAATAGTATAATACTACATAACCAAAACAGAAATAAAAAAATATCAATGTAACCCTACAATGACAACACGATGTCTATTGGAGGTTAGCACAATCTGTAAAAAGAACACAAAAACAAACACATTTAGAAACAAAACAAAAAAATAGAATAAACAAAAAAATCATTTTAAGAATAGTAAATTTTTAATTAGATAATAATAGTATAATATAATACTACATAACCAAAAAAGAAATTAAAAAAAAAAAAGAAAAAGAAAAAAAAATCATTTTAAGAATAGTAAATTACTACATAGTCAAAACACAAAAAATCATTTACATAACCAAAAAAAATTAGAATAAACAAAAAAATCATTTTAAGAACAATAAATTTTTAATAATTTAATAATAATATAATAGTATAATATTACATAACCAAAACATAAATAAAAAAAATAAAATAAAAATAGAATAAAAAAATAAAAATCATTTTAAGAATAATAAATTTTTAATAATCATGGCGCGTCGCGGAGCTCTGTCGCGGGCTAGGGCCTGCGTGCCCTAGCTCGCTCTGTGGCATTTCTCTATGCTCATCCTCGTCCATTGGGAGCTCGCTGGGGGGTCTTTGCTGTGTTCGCCGGGATCTGGAGGTGGTCAGACAGGGGTTGGGCTTCCTCCTTGCTGTTGCTGGTCATTTTTCTGGCCTTTTTTTGGTGCGTGGGTTTCTTTTAACGAGTGGTGCGCGGCGGTTTGGGCATTTGGGGCCGACTGCCTTACCTCTTCCTCTCTTTTGATTGGTGCTTGGGCTCGTTGAGCCATAGAGAATCAGGGTCTTGTTTCTTCCCATGATTCAGAGATGGTAGATCCATCTTCTTTGTTGCTTGCCAGTAACAAGGATCAGACTGAGTTTCCTCCTTCTGGGGAGGGTGCTTCCTCGTCGAAAGGGACGTTTCGAATTAAAAAAGTAAATGGATGTTTGGAGAGATTAGAAGATCGACCCATTTTGGTTATTCAACCTGAGTAAGTTTCAGAGGATGTTGATTACTGGTGTAATCATGCCCTTATTTGTAAATTTTTGGGCCTTCGTCTTTCTCTTCTTGTGCTGGAATCCTAGGCACGTCGAGTTTGGAACCCTGAAGGAGATATGGAGATTCTCTTAGCGGCTAATAACTATTTCCTTGTTATCTTTTCATGCATGGCAGACAGGAATAGGGCTTTTGAAGGTGGCCCTTATTTCTTTAACTAGGTTGGGCTCTTCATTAAGCCCTAGCATATGGGCTTCAACTCTGTTGAAGAGATCCCCTCGCGGGTGCCCTTGTGGGTTCGTTTACCGAGGCTCCCGTTGGAGTTTTGGAGGGAAGATATCCTTCACTCAATCTCTTTACTTCTTGGGAAACCTATTGGATTGGCTTCACAGACTCAAAATCGTAAGGTAATTTCTTATGCCCGTATTTGTGTTGAAGTTGATTTGAATAATCCATTACCAGACTCTATGGAAATTTGCATGGTTTCTTCTTCCTGGATCCAGCAGTTGGATTACGAAACCCTTCCCTTTAGATGCATAATCTGCCATGAATATGGTCATCTACACCGTAGATGTCCCAGATTGAAATCTTCCCCCTTGGCTACCTCTGGACCTCCTAGGATGGACAAGGGAAAGGCTCCAGTGTTTGATGGACTTGTTGATACAGAGGGATTTACCCCAATTAAATCTCGTAATAAAGGCAAAGACAAGAAGAGAACTTGGATGGATAGACAGAATGATGGCACTTTTAATAGGTTTGAGGCTCTTGATAGCGTGGTCCAAGAAGATGGAATTCCAGTTGAGCTCTCTTCTGGGGCTAAGGGTCAGATAGAGATTCAGGATGTGGATGCAAAGGAGGAGCTGATTTCATCTTTAGGGGATCAACAGGTTGGTCAGCTGGCTATGGACTTGCCTCTTCAAGTTCAGAATATTGGTGTTCTCCAGGTGTCATAGGTTCCGGTGGGTATTACTGATTTGGTTCCTAGTCCCCCTGTTTCTAAGGGGTTTGCAGATCTTGGGAAGGGTTTTAAGGCTCCTCCTGCCTTAGGCTTGCAACAAAAATCTTTTAAAAAGGGGCCTCTAGACAAGCTGTCAAGGAGTGGAAGGAAGACTGATCAAGAGAAAGTTAAGATTATGGGTGATACTTTGGTTGAGTCTGGGTCTGTGAAACCCATTGATTCCCACTTCTCCCATCCTCATAAATGATTGTTTTATCATGAAATGTAAGGGGGTTGAATAGCATCCCTAGACAAAAGGCTGTTCGCAGATTAATTGAGTCTCAAACTCTGGATGTGGTCTTTATTCAAGAAACCAAGCTTACTATGGATGGTTTGGATAATTGTGCTCTGCGTATCTGGCCCCAAGGCTACTGTCAAGGGGTGGGGGCTTTCAGCTCTTCTGGGGGGGTGGCTTGCTTCTGGAACCCGCGAAAAGTCTCCCCTTTATGGTGGACTTCTAGTCGGTCTTCCATCTCTATGGTTGCCTCCAATTTTGAAACTGGAGAAAGATGTCTCTTCTCCAATATTTATGCTCCTACTGATCTTCCAGGTAAGGCACATCTTTGGGCTCATATCAGTTTTGTCCGTTCTCTGGACCCTTTTCTCCCATGGATTCTGGCTGGCGATTTTAATGCTGTTATTAGTTTGGATGAAAAATGTGGCGGGTTAACTAGGTTGGACCCGTCTTCTCTTTTGCTCAGAGATAATATTGGCTTCCTAAATCTTATTGATGTGAAGCCAATCAATGGAGTTTTTACTTGGAATAATAAGAGGTGTGGTGATGAGGCTATCTCTGAACGACTTGATAGATTTCTGGTTTCCTGTTACTGGATGAGCAACAGGTGGACTACCAGTTTTGAAATTCTAGATTGGAGAGGCTCTGATCACTGGCCTATCAAACTCTCTATCTCCCCTTATGGAGTCACCAAAAACCTTCTTTCAAATTTTAGTTGATGTAGTTATGTGATCATTCTCTTCGGGATCTTGTGCTGGATTGGTGGTATGAAGGGCTTCCTGCCCATGGGAGGGCTATGTACACTTTTAGTAAGCAGCTTCATCATGTGAAGTATAGGCTTAAGAGGTGGAATAAACAATATTTTGGGAACCTCCATGCTCAGAAGTTTGCTGCTCAGTCCAAGTTGGATAGTATTACTCGTCAGATTCGTGACCATGGGTTGTCCTCTGCCCTGTTGAGTACTGAGTCCTTGGCTCTTAAGGGCCTAGAAGAGTGGGAGCTTCGGGAGGAGATTTTCTGGAAGCAAAAATCCTGTATTGATTGGCTTCAGGAGGGGGACAGGAACACGACCTTTTTTCATCACTCGGTTAAGGCTCGTAGGCAGGGGAACTCTATTTCTACTCTTGTTTAGAGTGATGGGGCCCAACTCTCGTCTTGTAGTGAAGTTTCCAGGGAAGCTGTCAACTATTTTTACAATTTGTTTTCTAGGGTGGATCTTGATGCTAGTTCTGAGGAGAGGGCCATCTTGAATTGTATTCCTTGCTTGGTTTTAGATGAGATGAATAGGGCTCTCTTGTGTCCAATCTTGTTACCTGAATTGGAGAAAGTTGTGTTCAACATGAAAAAAGGTAAAGCTCCTGGCCTAGATGGGTTTTCAATTGAGTTCTTCCAAGAATTTTGGGAAATAATAAAGTATGATCTTCTTGAGGTGGTTCAGGAATCTCTTAGGAACAAACAAATGCTTAAGTCTTTGAATTCTACTTTTTTGGCTCTCATACCTAAGAAGGAGGGGGCCAATCAGATGGATCATTTCAGGCCTATTGCTTTATGCAACGTTGTCTATAAGATCATCACCAAGTTGATTGTTGAGAGACTCAAACCTCTCCTTGGTGCTTTGATTTCTGCTGAGAAGGGAGGTTTTGTGGAAGGAAGACAAATCTTGGATGGTGTTGTGATTGCTACGGAAGCTATTCACTCTATGGCTTCCTCTAAGGAGAAGGCGATGTTCATTAAGCTTGACATGGCTAAAGCTTATGATAGGGTGAGCTGGGAGTTCTTACAGAATATACTCTTGGATTTTGGCTTTGAGGAGGAGTGGGTGAATTGGGTTCTTAGTTGTGTGACCTTGTCCTCCTTTCTGTTCTCATTAATGGGGAACCTTCTAATTGGTTTAGTGCTTCTCGGGGACTTCGGCAAGGGGACCCTCTATCCCCTTATCTTTTCATTATCATGGCAGAGGGTCTTGGTAGATTTATTAAATCTCAAGTGCAACAAGGTCGGATACACGGCTGGAGCTGGAACAATGTTCTCCCTCCATGTTCTCATCTTCAATTTGTGGATGATACTAGATTGATGGGTTTGGCAAGAATTAGTGAGGTAGTGAACTTTAGGAGAGCTTTGAACATCTACTTGAAAGCTTCTGGTCAGAGTGTTAATGATGATAAATCTTCCACTTATTTCTTTAATACTCCTCGGCTCATTCAAAACAGGATTGCTAGGATTCTTAGATTTCAAATTGGCTCTCCCCCTGATGTACCTAGGGATTCCTTTGGCTCTGGGACCTCAACAGAAAGACTTTTGGCAGGGGATTTTGGATAAGTTCCAGAGTAAGGTTAGTCATTGGACTTACAGGTGGCTCTCTTCAACTGGGCGGTTGATCCTCCTAAAAGCTGTGGTGCAGTCTCTCCCTATTTATAGGTGTTGTGTGCAGATTCCCCCTGCCTCTTTTGTGAGGGATTTTGATGCTCTTTCCCAGAAATTCCTTTGGTCAGGCAACCTTCTCTCCTCAAAGTGGAGTTTAGTCAAGTGGGAGTCTGTCTGTAGACCGAAGCATGCTGGGGGCCTTGGTCTTAGGTCTGTGGCTCTTGTGGATAAGGCCTTGCAGCTAAGTTGTACTAGAGATGGTGCAATAATCAGGATCAGGTTTGGGCTAAGATTCTTTCTCTCAAGTACTTTCCTGGTGCTGAGAGCCAAGATGTGCCGCAGCTTGCTTTGATGGGTAAAGGTTCTTGCATTTGGGATACTCTTAAGCTAGGGGCTCACTTGTTAAGAATGGTCTTTTCTGGATTTGTAATAAAGGCTCTGATGCTCTGTTTTGGCTAGACTCTTGGGATGGCCACCCTCCCATTCTCTCTTGCTTCCCTCAGTTTCAGCCTCTTGGCCAGTTGTTCACTGATGCTGGTTGGATCAAGGTGGAGCATTTTAAAACAGTTAAGCGTATTGGTCAATTGGAGGTGTCTTGCTGGAAGGATCCGCAGGAGTGGCCTATGGGCGGTTTTGATGAGGATCGTGCTGCTCTGTCTAAGATCTTGGAGGGCAGGCTTTGCAGCTCTCTGAATGAGAGGGACAAGTTGGCATGGAGTCCCAGCCCAAAAGGTAAATTTATTGTTGCTCAAGGTTATGCTGTGCTTGATGGGAACTTACATGGTCATGCTGAAGTGCCCTTGTGGAAGAAGGTTTGGAACAACTTTTCTTGGCCCAAATGTAACTTCTTTTTATGGTTGGTTGCCCAACGAAGATGTCTCACTTGGGAGAATCTCCGCAAACGGGGGTTTCAGGGACCTTCCATTTGCTTTCTTTGTTCGTGCAGTGAAGAATGTTCTTCCCATTTGTTCTTTCTTTGCCCCTTTTCTCATGAGATTTGGCACAGATGGTGGGAGGCTTGGCATCATGGTTGCATTCATGCTTCCTCCCTTATTGAGTTTTGGGAAAGCCTAGGCAGACCTCTTGCAAAGACTCCTTTTCTCCAAGTGGCCTAGACTATTGGGCCTATTTTCATTCTTTGGAACCTTTGGCTGGAAAGGAATCGTAGAGTTTTTATTGATTCCAAACTAGAAAGTGGCCAGTTGTGGACGAAGATTATCAGCAGGCTTCATGAGACTATTTCTACTAAATGCAATATGTTTGAAGGCATTGATCCTGAGGATCTTGTGGTTGTGCAGGATTTGAACTTGGGGGATAGTAGTAGGGGTTGCACTGCCAGTATTAAGCCCTGTCATGTCAAGAAATGGGTCTGCCATGATGGGAAGTGGGCGCCTCCCCCGGTTGGGGTCCTAAAGATAATACTGATGGTTCTTCTCGTGGGAACCCTGGGCATGCTGGTATTGGAGGTATTGGTAGAAGTAAAGATGGTGATGTTTTTTGCTTCTCAGTCTATAAAGGACATTACTCTAATAATTTGATGGAGGCCCTTGCTATTAAGATTGCTATTGAGCAGGGTTGCTCTTTAGGCTGAAGGAGGATTATCTGTGAGTCTGACTCTCAGATTGTTGTGGATATGTTGAATAACCAGAGATTGGATGGTGTTAGCTAGCATTTAGCCTCGTTGGTCAAACAGATTTTAAGTGTTTGCAGTTCCTTGGAATCTATCTCTTTTTGTCACATTCCTAGGGAATGGAACTGCGTGGCTGACTGTTTGGCGAAGTGGGCCTCAGAGAATGGGGATGGATGGGATATTAGTGGAAGGGATGAGTTACCTTTAGATTATCTTGGAACTTTGGAGAGAGTTTTACTGGATGACAAGACTATGTAATGTTGTTGGTTGTACTCCTGTTTTATTGGACCTTTGGCTTTTGCCTTGTATCTTGGTTTTGATTGAATAAATTTTTTCCCTTCTTTTAATTTTTTTTTTTTAATAATCTAATAATCTAGTATAATATAATACTACATAGTTAAAATACCAAAAAAATATAAATAATAGTAAATTTTTAATAATCTAATAATAATAATAAAAAAACATTTTAGAAAAAATGAAAAAACATTTTTTTTAATAATAACATATTTTTAATAATGATATAATATATGACAATAATAATAATATAATAATAAGGATATAAATTGGCCTATTATATATATATATTAAAGATATGTATATACTAGTTATAACCACAAAATAGGTGACTCACCGTTTCAACATGGAAATAGAAATAGGTGACTCAATGGTGGACTGTTCCAAATGCATGTTGAACATTTTATTTTTCATGTGAAACTTTCATGCAACATCCACTATTCTTACCATGCATTCAATAGGCTGGAAATTGACAGCCAACCTTACTTGCCATATGAACATTTTGTGATGGTTTGATCATTTAAATGTTGTCATTTGACGTTTTATGAAAAATAAAAAATTTTAAATGTCAATTATGTGTAAAATAAATGTTAGTTCCGCAAATTCATCTATCTAAAATCACATTTAAATACCAATTTCAAACCTACCAAGAAATAATTATATAAAATTAAAAATAATTTAATCTTAAAATTCATCTATGTAAAAACATAAATTATTTGTAAAAACCAATTTTACCTATAACACAAATGTTGTATTTAAAAAAAATGAAAATTCTCCTTAAATATGAATAAAAATGTAAGATTAGAAAAGATTTTTACCTATAACACAAATGTTGTATTTGAAAAAAATGAAAATTCTCGTTAAATATGAATAAAAATGTAAGATTAGAAAAGATTGATAATTAATAATAAATGTAAAAATAAGAAGAAATTTCTAAATTCATATAAAAAATAAATCTTGTTCTAAAAGTTAAAAAACAATCATATTCTATTTTAAAAAAATTGCTTTGAACACCTGTCAATTTTTAGATGCTGAGCTGCCATTGTAGAAATGTGTCTCGAGGTAAAAATAGCTTCATTCTTAACCCTTTAACCTTTTAAAGAATGTAAGTATCCTTAAGCAGGTCAACGCTTTTTACTTCGACGCCATATTTCTACAAAGTTGTTTGAAGATGAAAATTTATATTTATTTAACCTATGAATGGCATAAATGAGTATCACGTTACTATTACTTGCAATATATTAAATTTTACTGGGGTTGTTAAGTGTTTCAAAATCACAGACATGCACAAATGAAAACACGCGATTGGCAATAATTCCTTTTAAGAAAACCATGTGATGAGTAATATTATAATACAGTGTCAGCAATATTAAAAAAGAAAAAATTTATGATACAGTCTAAGAGCCTTATTGAAGAGTTAGTGATAAGATCCACTAGGATAAACCAACACAATATTCTGTTTAATTAATATTCTAGAAAATTCATTAATGTACACTATCATGGCTGAATCATTCAGAGCCTTCATTCAGCCATATTAAGACCTTATTCAACGGATAACTTGTACACAGTAATATAATATGTATTTCGCTATCAATTGGTTGCCGAACCTTTTTGGTCTCAGTTATGGAATTTACATTAAAAATTATCCTACGTTCATTACATCTGATTTGAACAGTTCAAAGATATCAGAAGGAAGGATAAGCAATTTGGTAATTATTTTGATGGAGGGGCTGCTCGAAGCCCATAACTTGCTTACAATCAGAATCCTCACTTGAATTTGTACTGCGCCTTAGGCACCCCAACTCTGCGTTGGCCATGGCCAACTGCACTTTTAAATCTTCTATTTCTCTCTGCAGACATGAGATGAAACCTACACAGCCATACACAGGATTTGTGACTCTAGCACTTGCTTCGTATACTAAGCTGCCAACTGCATCCGCTCTTGAATCTACTGCAATTTCCTGCATATCATTAAACATCAATAAATCAGATGTATCAATTATAAATGCAATTTTTACACAACAAAGAAAATCCTGCAGTATTCTGAGACAGTGAAAACACATGCTTTTGTTTTTTCTCTTTTAATAGTGAGCATACATACTATCGTACATTCTTCTTAGTTTCAAGATACAACTTTTATAAATTTAGATATTTCATTTTATCTATGGATCTCAAGGTCACATATTTGTACATGCTTCCTAGTTTCAAGATACAATTTCAATAAATTTCAAATATTTCATTTTATTTGTGGATCTCGAGGTCATGTATTTTCTTTTCTTATGGTGCATGCTTCCTAGCAGGCCTGAAATTTGATAGTCACCCCTACCTCTCATATGAAAATTTTATGACGGTTTGGTCATTTTAATGCCTATCAAAAAAATTGTTTAATTTATGAATTTTTATATAAAATCTTTTATAAATGCAATATCTTGAAAAATTAGAAAACAATGATTATTATTAGTAATAAATATAAAAAGTCTACTGTTATAATTAACAATTAACAAAATTAAAAAGAAAAATGTCAAAAGTTTCTAAATTCATATTAGAAAATATTCAAAAAAAGTTATATTCTATTCTAATTTAATTTATCTTTTTATAATAAAAATTATAAAATAATTTATATTATAAATTAAAATACTATATTATATTTTACTTATAGTAATTTTTTACAGCTTAATGAAAATATAGCAAGTCAAATTGTACGGTCCAATAAATTTTAAAGTTGTAATATATGATCTAAAATTGAAAAAACGGTCAAATAGACCATCAAATTCTAGACGTGCTTCCTAGTTTCAAAATACAACTTTTATAAATTTAGATATTTCATTTTATTTGTGGATCTCGAGGTCATGTATTTGCTTTTCTTATCGTACTTGCTTCCTAGTTTCAAGATACAACTACACTATAAAATTTATGAGACCACCCATTTAAAAATACTCCTATTTGTTCAGCTTCCTACAAGAAACTCAGTACCCTAGCTAAAATTTTATTGTTAGAAATTCCATAGGTTTGTAACGCCTAGGTGCCAAAATTGAGCAGTGAGAAAAAAGGAAAGAAGACCTAGGCAAGAACCTAGGTAAAAAATTGAACAGTGAGAAAAAAGTCAACAAGAGAAGATAGAAAGATGCAGCAACAAGTTAAAGAAAAAAAGTCTCAAAAATAGCCCTAGGCGAGAACCTGAGATAAGACAAGATGCATAGTTTGACAGAGAAATGGTAAAAAATGAAGCAACAAAATAAGAAAAGAAAGACAAGATAAAAGTCAATTCCATAGAAAAATGGAAAGTTAGGGAAAGATATTAAGCTTTTAATACAGCAGTGGCTTGAGGGACAGTAGGCCGGCGGTGCAGGTAGCCTCGGGAGGCAACACATGATCATGCTCCCTCCACATAATCATGCCCCCTGCAAAACAGACTAAAAACTGGTGAAATACCTGCAAAACAGACTAAAAACTGGTAAAATACCTGAAGTAATTTGCTGACGTTACTAGCTCCAAAAATCTTATGCACGCATGCAAACTTGTGCGGCTCGTCTGCAGGAAAATAAGGAGCAAAAATACACTCCTTTGCACAACGTCTACGTAGAAGCTTACATGATGCGCATGGTGAACTTCCCGTATGTTTGCTTCCTCCCATTCCAAGTGCATAAAGTTCGCTCTCTTCTCCGAAACAAAGCATATAATATATAGACAATCAGATTCAGGGCGAGGTCTTTGATCCAGAAAAATCGGTCAAAACACAACAGTTCAATCACATCTAATCTCTTAACCCCAGAGACATAAAACAGTTCAATCACATCTAATGTCTTAACGCCCAGAGATCAAAAATTTCATAATAAGCGCGCTTGCATGATCCTACATATATGTCTGCAGCTGCCGGTTTCATATCTGTCTAGCCGTCTATTTCATTTAAAACCGGCCTACGTTTTTAAATTTTTTTAAATGTTTAATAATTAAAGCTACTCGCTTCGTTGACATTTTGAAGCATTATCTGAATTTAATATTTGTTTAAGCTGTGAAAAGGCATAGCTGGACAGAACAGATAACTGTTCATTTCCAGACTTCACAGTGAGTTAAGACTTTGTCAGCGTTAAAACAAATAAAAGCAATTGCATGTGAAAGCAAATTGTATGAGGGTGTTTTTTTGGAATGGGTTAGGTGTAATTTTGCATGAGGTTGTACTTTGTTTTTGCAAAATTGAATAATGAGGTTGTACTTTTGAAATGGACAGATTACAGCCTGGTTTTATATGCTGACTTAAGTTTCGATGCCATTGACCCATTGGTAGACAAAGATTGTTTTAACTCTATTGGACTTCACTTCTTAATTCTCCATTCTCGAAGTGTTGCTTAGATTCTGGAGTATAATTTTATTCTATTTATCTTATAATTTTTAATAAAGTGATAATGATGCGATTTTTTTTATTTTTTTTATTTTTATTTTTTATTATGTAATATAATTTTTATATTAAATATTTTAAAATGGTTATATATATAATTAATTATATTTTAAAATTTAAGGTTTAGTTTTAATTGAATTAAATTTTAATAAATTAAGATTGAAATAAACATTGATTTAAGTGATAGGTAATTGAAATGTTCAGAGTGGAATAAAGATGATATTTTAACTCTACATGGAATTCACTTCTAAATTGCATGTTTATATAGGTTGCATAGATTTTGGAGCCTAATTTAGTGATAAAGATGCAATTTTATTTATCCCTTTTTTATAAAATATAATTTTTATATTAAATATTTTAAAATGGTTATATAAATTAATTATATTTTATAATTGATGGTTTAATTTTAATTGAATTAAATTTTAATAAATTGAGATTGAAATAAACATTGATTGAGCTATGAATGTTACTAGCTTAAATATATATTTATTAATAATATATATAAAATATGTCAAGAGATATCCTTCTTGAGGCACCTATTTTTTAATCAATTTATCACATGAAAGTGCAATAGACATCTCAAAAAGGATATCTCTTGGCATATTTTATATATATTATTAGTAAATATATATAAGCTCGTATTAATGACACATTGAATGTCTTTAATTACTTCTAAATAACAACATATTGCACAAACATGTATGAAGGTGACCCATATGACTAGTAGAAATTGAAATATGAATTTGATGTTCTTTTTACTTGCAAATCTACATATATATTTGTGGCACATTGAATGTTTTTAAATATGATGATATAGGAAAATTTACACAAACATTATAATGTTGACTCATAATTTCATTTGTGTGGGATGATTGAACCAAGTAAATATTAAACCACTCATAAATGAACCTTAAGACTCAAATGCTAATTTTGAGGCAAAGAGTGAATACATATAAGTAAATATAAATATAGATATGATAATGGTGAATACATTTTTTTTATTGAAGAAAAAGAACTAAAAACATATTACAAATTATAGAGATTACATAGATTAACTACTATGCAACATCATAAAAAACAAGAATCAACAAAAGTTGAAAACTCGTTCAGCATCCAAACATTAAAAAAATAGCTTTGAATTAAAGTAGACAATGTTGTCCATAAGCGTGAACTACTACCCCATAGCAAAAGAGAAAAAAATAGCATATTACATAGATTAACTGTAATTATAATGGTAAATACATGATTAATGTATAAAAATAGTACAAACTTTCACCATTGCATGTATACCCATTATTTTGGAAATTTAAAATTTAAGGTTTTTTATTAGGTAAAAGGCGTTTAAGCCGACTATTTATATTATATATTAGTAAATATTACAACATTATTTGGCTGTAGTTGATTTAAAGTTATCCACCCTAACTAGGTGCTAGTATCCTTAATATGATTTTTGCTGGATATGCAATAGATACAAAATTTCAACTTGTCAAATGACAAAAGCAGTTGACTTTCATGCCGAAGAACTTAATTCTACCAAAATAATTGTAGTATCAAAATTTCAACATGTTAATTGACAAAAATAGTTGACTTTTGCTATAATATTTGACAAAACATTAAGCTTTTTGACTATGCTCTTCATGCCTTTTCCATTGTTAATTTTCCTTCATTTCCTTCCTTGTGCATAATTTGATTCACTGGCAGAGTTTTTTTTTGAATTTGTTGTGATTTTCATATCTGAGAGGATTGGTTGTTGCTTAAACATGATTGACTAAACTTTTTGAACCACTGGTACTACTCTCAACTCTTCTAATTCCACCTCTCCTTGTTGTGTCATAATTAGAGGTCTGGCAATAGCTTCCTGGTGATAGTGATGTGTTAGAAGAAATGAAACTACATGGTATTTATTTTTGAAGCTCCTTTCCATGTCATTACCTAGTTCAAAATGATACCTACTCAGCTCCATGTATAGGTAATTTGATGAGTTAAATTTAAGTGCTTATCTCATACTTAGTATAGATGTTTCTGAAACTAACTTTATGATGTAAGTAGTGCATAGGAAAGACACCACCAATGTACGCTTCTCCATGCCATAAGTCATATTTTTGTATACTTGTGAGTAAATAATTTTCCTGTTGGAAGAACTCTTGAATTATTGTATTTGCTATTTCCTACATGTCACAGTAATTTGGGTTCAAATCCATGATATTTGAAACAAATATGGATACCAAATTGGAAGGAAATATGATTCTCTGTGTTGATGGCTACAATATATCATCCCCAATTATATTCTTCACACATTTGAAGATAGGGGTATAATATTTTTTAAACACATAAGATAATTGATCTTTTTCCAAACCTTTGGAGAATGGTAATTCCCATTATTGCACTTTAAAAGGTGCCCTGTAATTTCTAGGAATGAATTCCATTGATGAAGCTTGGTATCTTGATACTCATTTACACACAAAATTAACCCATAACAATACCTCAAACCTTAGATACAGTATCAAGGAATAAAATTTGATAACTTTGTTAATGTGGAATGCATTCACAATTTACCCAAAATATAGAATTATCTTCAACACACACAATCATATATATTGCATTAAAAAAAAGAGGATAAAAACTTGAACTCTTGATATGGAGTGCACTCACAACCAACAAATATATAGCATTTGAAAATATACTTGAATTCTTGAAATATTAATGTTCTAAGACTGGATTTGAAAAGGATTTAGGAAAGCCCATAATACCAAACTAAACTAAAGAAAAATATGAATATTTTTCACTTTACTCATGAAGCTACATTGTAGAAGTTGATTACTAACTGCAACCTCTATTGGGTGATTTTATTGCAACCAATTACTTTCTCCACCTTCTTTTGCCACTATGTTGTTTCGTCGATGCTTATTACCTAGATTGTAAGAGTGAGAAAATTTTCCAAAAAAACATTAATGACTTAGCCGTGATTCTGTAAGTTTCTTCTTTTAAACTTGAACTATTGATTTTTGGCTCCTATGGGCAACTCTTGCTCTTCTAGGGTTTTTCACCTAAAAGGAGAGAGATAGGAGCAAAAATGCTAATGGTTCATTCAAATAATGTTATGTGTGATGTTGTCTAACCTAAATGAAGTTAAATAAATGCAATTGACTAATTTAAATGAATGAAAATGAATGCAAAAGTGAAATTAAAGCTATGTTTGAAAACACATTGTGTAATTCAACAATGAACTAAATGAAGAAATTATGTAGAACAAAATAAACAGGGATGAATCTGAGTGCACCTAGGTGAAGTATGATGAATCTGGAATGTTGTGGATGCTGAATAAAATCACTAATTTTTCACAATGGGACTCATTCTCCCAGGGTGGTGAATTAATCCTCCTCCTAGTGAAAAACTGTTAGAAACAAGTTTCTATTTGTCATGATCCAGAATCTAAAAAAATTTAGATTTTCAGTCCTGAGGTGGGACTCATTTGCCATAGGTGGAAAATCAGTCCTCTCCATTTTTTTTGAAAAATTAGGAGACAACTTTGGAACACCAGATCTGGAAATCACTGCTTGTCAGGTTGTCGAAGTCAATTCTATAGAAAACAAACAAAAACCTTCTCCAAGCTTGAAATGGACTTAAGTTGACTTGAAACACCTATTTGACTTGTAAACCAATATTCAACATCAAAAATCTTGTCAAATATGCACATAAAAGGCTACAAACAAACATGCAATAGGGGGAAAATGGTTTAAAGTTAGTGAATAGGGGTTTACCTTGGTCAAACCCCACTTTTGGTAATCAAACCCTTAATAAAATAATGAAATGCAAAGGAATGATAAACTAAAAACATGCAATTTTTATTAATTTACCAAACCCTTGATGATGCAAGTCTGAAGTAATGTCAATGGATGCTTCAAAGTGCTTGAATAGTGCTTGAAAAGATGTTGTAAAATGCTTGAATTCTTGAATGAATAGGTGAATAAGTGAACTTGATGAATGGGCATTGTAGGAGATGAAAATAACTTATTTATACACACTTGTGCCTTAGTTACCCATTCATACCTCATCACATGCCGACATCAAGTGTTTTTGAATAAAATCCTGAAAGGAAATTTAAAATATTTTGAATTTGGGGCCAAGGGGGACTCATTTGCCACCCATGGCAAATGGGTCCCACCAAGGACCTAAAAATGTGTTTCAGGAAATATGTTGTATTTAATGTTGTTTGTCAGGATAATACTCAAAAATACACTTAATTAAGCATATGAGAGCATGTAAAGGGGTCAAATAAAGCATAAGAAAAAGGATAAATAGTGAAGATGTGCCTAGAAAATTGTGAAAGCTTGTTACAAGACTTTACAACACTTCAAAATAGGACTTGTTGATGAATAAAAAATTGATTTTTAGGTGAATTGTAATTAATATAGTCTAGAAGAGTGTAGAAATGTTTTACAACACTTCACAACACCTTCACGAGACATCGTTCTTTGAATTTTAGTACCTAAATAACCATGTTCAAGCCATGTTGAAACATAAAATCAGAGAAAAATAGTTCCAACACCATGAAACAAGAGCTAAAATTCCATGAAAATGACAAGGGGCCATTTTTCTACAGCACAAAATTGCACCAAAGATTTTCTTCACATTCCTTGAAAGCTTTTTGAAAACCTGAAAGCTATTTTGTCGTTATAACACTTGAAAGTTGAAGAAAATGTTGTCAACTAGGCTCCTAATATAAATGTGGAATTTACTTTATTATTCAAAAAACTAGAATTTTGCTATGAGTTTCGCAATTTCCTTGACTGGCTAGATACACGCTTGAAACTACTTATAATTATGATTTTGTAAACCTCATCTTTGCCTTGCATCCTTTTCCTACACAATTCTGACACTTGTTAGCAAATTACATAATATACCCTTATGGCATATACCATGTGAAGTGAATTAGATCATGCTAAGGTCATTTGAATGAGATCATCACACATGTGCATTTACAAATGTTAGCTTTGGCAAAGCTTTGTAACCCGTATGTAAAAATTATATCCTTGGTGAAGATTTGAAGCACATTACACTAGAAATCAGCTCCGCAACATAGGTATCTTTGTACACCCACATAAGATGAAGAAAAATGTGATTTGACTACCATTGATTAATATCAAAACATGTAGAACTTTCTACCTTTTTTTATTACTGTTTATGCTCACTTTTCTTCCATATCACATTTGCGATGGTCTTCATTTTCATTCACACCAATCATTTATCTACTTTCTGATGCAACAAACAAGGTTGGAACCAATGATGGTCATTCCTGCAAAAAAATAAACCCATTAGTTGAAAAATGATACACCTTACAAAATATCTTATATATTACAAAGCTATTCGCTTGTGAAAACACATCTTCAATTTTATTCATTTGGATTTAAAACCATTTGGAAAAAGGTACTAATGATTCAAGTTACCACATAGATTTGCTTGTGCAATTGGTTGGACATGTTACCCAATTTACATGTGCAAATAGGTGGATTTGTAATATGTTTAAACTCTACCCCCATGTGTAGAAGGATATTCTAATATATGCTAAGCACTCTTCGTACCTCCACAATAGACCAAATTGTATGATGATTAGCTATACCATGTGATTAAACAACTATGAGGTATGATGTTGATCCTATCCACATTGCATTTACCTTGTGCCTATGAGCCATCTTGTTATGATGATTCAACTATCCACGGTGCATATAAATTATGCTGATGCATCAGCCACACTACAGAACCTTGAAAAGCTCCCTACATATATCACCTTGTTAAAAATAAAAACTTTCCCCTTCAATAGTATCTTTTAGTTCATGTGTAATATTTTGCACATTATTTCCATATACCTCTACATTCTAAATTTGATCACACCCAATATTGGAAAACTTGTCTACCAACTAGTTTCCTTTCCTATACATATGTTTTATATGCACAAAACTAAACTTATCCAACAACTTCCATAGTTGTTGCATCACATATCTGATTTTCCAACAAAACACTTTTCTCTCTTTACATGTATTCACAATAATTGAAGAATCACCTTCAATTTCTAGATCTTGAAGTTTTAGATCATATGCTAGTTGCAAACCATGAAGTAATGCTTGAGCTTCCACAATATTATTTGTTCCTTTTGAGACTTTTATTGAATTAGCTAAAATGAGGAACCCTTTGTGATATTCTATTACAATCCCCACCCCTGATATACCTAGATTTCCATGTGACGCACCATCAAAATTCAACTTGAAATATCCTTTTGGATGTGGAACCCACGATATTTTGCTTCTGTCTAATTTCTGACTTGGGTTTTTGTACAAGCTTCCTTTGAATGGAAGAACAATATTATTCCACTTTTGCATTACCTTTGAGTCCCAATCTATGAAAAATAACCCACTATTTTTGACCTTTTGAACGTGCACATTTTTTATTTGTGCTATTAAAGACTCCAACTTCTGCAACACTTGCTCCACCTTCATTTTTTCATTCCTAAAAATCCTTCTATTGTGTTCCCACCAAATGGTCCATAATACTATAGAAGGAATCACTCTCCAAATGCATGCAAATAATGCTGACTTATACAATACTGGCCAACTTGAAAATAAGTCCCACAAATTATTTGGTAATGGAGCACCAACTTAATTTGTTTTTAATAAAGGACCAACACTGAGTTGCAAAAGGACAATGAATAAATAAGTGACTTACCTCTTCCAACTCATTTTCACATAAGTCACATTTAAATTGAGTTGCTATCCCAAGTTTTGCAAGCCTATCACTTGTCAGAATTCTTCTTTTAATAGCCATCCATGAAAAACAACTAGCTTTTTGAAGCATTGTTGAGTCCCAACAAAAGGGCAAGGCTCTTTGAGGCTTGATACTTCCCCTTTGACTCATTATCACCTTATAACCCATTTATACTGTATATTTTCTAGATTTTGATGAAGCCCATAACAACTTATCCTCCCCTCCCGACACATAAACATTCCTTTCACTTAATATGCTCTTAAATTCCTCTTTTTGAACATCTAGGAAAACAATAGTAGAGACATCTCTCCACCTTACTTTCCCAGTACACTCTTCTATGCTCTCAAAGTACTCACTTACTTCCCCCCCCAACTTAAACTAAGAAGATTATGAACTATATTTAAAGGTGCATGCCCACCCCAAGAATCTTCCCAAGTAAGATACAGTTTGATTACCTTTCTACATGCAACCAAGAAATTCCACATTATAGAGCCTTGTAATGGGTTTGATATTGTAAAAATTCTCTTTCGATCTATGCTAAGAACTTGGATTGCATGACCTTACACCATTTCACTTGTGGCTTAGCATACATATACCACACTAGTTTTGCACCTAATGCCTGATTTCTAGTTGATAAATTGTGTATCCTAGCCCCCCCTTTTAGTTTGTCTTCACAAAGATTTTCTAATGAAATAAGTGTGATCTTATTTTTGTTGTCAATGTTCCCCTTCCATAAAAAATTCTTGATTAGCTTTTCTTCAATTAAAAAAATCATAGATTTTGGAGCTTTTAATACTACCATATATTAATTAGGGATGGCAGAAAGGACTAATTTTATCAACAATATACGCCCTGATAATGACAACCACCTACCCTTCCATGTTACTATCCTCATTTGAATAATTTGAATGATCTTATCCCAATAAGACATTTTATTTTCTTGAGTAAAAACTAGAATCCCACAGTACTTACAAGGTAATTTTGTTGTTTGAAAACCAAGATGGTTGACAATTTTATTTTGTAAGCCTAATTTGATATTAAAAGTGTATATATTTTATTTTTTTGCATTTATTTTCTTTCCTGATGCAAGTGAATATTTATCTAAAATAGACTTGATATTCTTGGCCTCATGAAGTTGAGCTACACCAAATAATAGTGTTTCATCCCTAAACAAAGAATGTTTTACAGATATTTCAGTGGAAGGTATTGGGATACCTTTCCAAAAACCCTATAAATATGATTATTTGACTGTCCTACGAAGGGCTTCAACTAATATTATGAATAAGAAAGGTGATAATGGATCACCTTGCCTCACTCCTTGAGTAGAGCTAAAAAGACCTAATGATGTACCATTAATTAGTATTGAGAATTTTGTACCTTTCAAAAAAGATAGGACCCATTTGCACCATCTATTGTTAAAACCAAATTTCTTTAAAAGTTGCATTAGAAAAGTCCAATCCACTTTATCAGAAGCTTTCATCATGTCAAGCTTAATGATAAATGAAGGAATTTTGTGCAAAGAAATAGAATGAAAAACTTCATGTGCCACCAAAGCACCCTCTGTTGTCTCCCTGTTAGGAACAAATCCACCTTGTTCTTCAAAAATTAGTTTAGGTATGATGGGAAAAAAATGAAAATAGATTGCTTTGGTAAAAATCTTGTAAATTGTGTTACAAAGAGAAATAGGACAAAATTCCAAAAAAGACTTTGGATCCTTAACCTTTGGAATTAATGTAATGTGTGTTACATTAAACTGCTTAAGCATGGAATAAGAGGCTCTAGACTCCTCCAAGGCCTTATGAAGATAATTTCCTATGAAGTCCCAACATTTTTGGAAAAAAATTGTTGTAAATCCATCAGGTCCTAGGGCCTTATCTGGCTTAAGTGAGAAAACAACCACTTTCACTTCGTGTAGAGTAAAAGGCTTATTGAGCTATACATTACCTTGCTTAGTGACAAGAGTAGGGATTGTTTGAAGTGACATGTCCTCTCTTTCTATCTTAGTTCAAATTATATAATTATTGTATTGGTGCTGATAACAAATTGGAAAATAATTTAATCCCTTCATTTTGTATTTCCAATTCATTGTTTAACCACATGCTTGATGCACTTTCCTAAATTCAAAACACTGCATTCTTAGCTTTCCTAACTTGAGCTGACATATGAAATAATTTAGTAATCTTATCACCTTCTCTAAGACACAATTCACAAGATGTCTGATGCCAAAATAACTCCTCATGCAACACTAATTCTTCCCATTCTTCTTGTAGACTTTTTTGATTCTCAAAAGAATGTGGAGTTAACCCCTAGCTTATAATCTTCTCATTCACAAATGCCAACTATTTTGAAATCAAATCCTTTTGATGTAAAATATTTTTAAAAACATGAGTATTCCATTGTTTTATTTTTCCTTTCTAGAGATGCATTTTATTAAAAAATCTATACATGATAGATCTTAACTCATACAATGCTTGCAACTACCATGTTTTTAATAAAGGAATTCATTATGTCTAAACCACATTGATTCAAACTTAAAAGAAGATTGCCACTTTTGAGGAGAATTAGTGGCTTCAATACTTAAGGAAGTAGGGAAATGATTAGAGCCCATCCATGGTAAAATTTCTAACATTTACACATACTTGTCTACTACCCAATTTGACAAAGTAGAAATCTGTCTAACCTTATAGCTATTTGTAGAAAATCCTGTCTCTTATTTATCTATGTATACATGCCTTTCTCTGGTTGCACATTCACTAGTGATATCAAAATTTTAGTACCTAAATAAGCATGTTCAAGCCATGTTGCAACATAAAATCAGAGAAAAACAGTTCCAACACCATGAAACAAGACCTAAAAGGCCATTTTTCTACGACACCAAATTGCACCAAAGATTTACTTCACGTTCCTTGAAAGCTTTTTTGAAAACTTGAAAGCTATTTTGTCGCTATAACACTTGCAAGTTGAAGAAACTGTTGTCAACTAGGCTCCTAATATAGATGTGGAATTTACTTTATTATTAAAAAAACTACAATTTTTTTATGAGTTTCACAGTGTCCTTGACTAGCTAGATACATGCTTGAAACTACTTATGATTATGATTTTGCAAACCTCCTCTTTGCCTTGCATCATTTTCCTACACAATTCTGACACTTGTTAGCAAATTACATAATATACCCTTATGACATATACCATGCAAAGTGAATTAGATCATGTTGAGGTCATTTGAATGAGATCATCACGCATGTGTATTTACAAATGTTAGCTTTGCAAAATCTTTATAATCCATCTATAATTTAATTCTATCCTTGGTGAAGATTTGAAGCACATTACACCAGAAATCTGCTCTGCAACATAGGGATCTTTGTACACCCACATAAGATGAAGGAAAATGTGATTTGACTACCATTGATTAAAATCAAAATATGTAGTTCTACCTTTTTTATTACTGTTTATGCCCACTTGGCTTCCACTTCACATTTTCTATGCTCTTCATCTTCATTCACACCAATCATTTATCTAGTTTTTGATGCAACAAACAAGGTTGGAACCAATGATGGTCATTCCTACAAAATAATAAACCCGTTAGTTGAAAAATGATACACCTTACAACATATCTTATATAATATAGAGCTATTGATCATTGGTGAAGACACATCTTCGGTTTCATTTGTGTGGATTTAAAACCATCTGACAGAAGGTACTAATGAAAAATCCCACACAAATTTTCTTGTACGATTGGTTGGACATGTTATCCAATTTACATGTGCAAATAGGTGGATTTGTAATATGTTTAAGCTCTTCCCCCATGTGTAGAAGGATATTCTAATATATGCTAGGTACTCAAGTCATAACTCCACAATAGACCAAAGTGTATGATGATTACCTATACCATGTGATTAAACAACTAGGTATGTGTAGGATCATGATGGGCCAAAAAGTGGTGATATGATGGGTTTTTGTAGGGTATGTGGCTGATGATTTTTTTTTACTCAAAATTGATGAAATGAAAAGGGTTTTTAAAGGAGATTATTAACTTTCCACCAATATAAATTATGCTTTACTTTGAATTTAATAAATAATTATCATTTATTTTCTATTTGAATTACAACTAAAGTCCTGATTGATAGGCTGATTCAAAAACATCTATAGCTTTCAAACGATATCAATTTTTTTGAATCCAAAACATGTGTCACATTCTATGCTTCACATACTATAGGATTAAAAAAAAAGAAATGAATTTCATGAAGTTTTGACCAAGTTAAGGTGGTTAGACATCGAGTTTTTTTATTTTTTAAAAGTTGTAATAAAAATTCATAATTAATTACTTACTTGGAAAAAATTACAAAAAATATGCATCACAGCGGGACATGAGTCCTCTTATATCTAAAATATTAAAAAAAATTATCATTTTATTGTGGTTAGGGTGGTTAGATAGACACCTACTTATTTTTTTCCTTGAAATTTAAGTACTCATTGAAATTTCAAATTTTCACCAAATAGATTTAAAAAAAAACCTAGTAGTTTAGAAACTAGATTCAATTTGCTACAAATTCTATTCTTACATATTTTTGAAATAATATAGATAACTTATTCAATTTTTTACGTCAACTTGCCTAACTTTGATTTTTTTGAATTTTTTGCCACTTAAGGGCTTGTTTTTTCCATGATGATCCTGCACATACCCAACTATGAGGTATGATGTTTATCCTATCCACATTGCAATTACCTTGTGCCTCTAAGCCATCTTGTTATGATGATGCAACTATCCATAGTGCATATAAATTATGCTGATGAATCAACCACACTGTAGAACCCTGAAAATCTCCCTACATATCACCTTATTAAAAATCAACACTTTCCCTTTCAATAGTATCTTTTAGTTTATGTGTAATATTTTGCACATTATTTCCATATACCTCTACATTATGAATTTGATCACACCCAATATTGGCAAACTTATCTACCAACTGGTTTCCTTTCCTATGCATATGTTTTATTTGCACAAAACTAAACTTATCCAACAAATTCCATACTTGTTGCATCACATATATGATTTTCCAACAAAACACTTTTCTCTCTTTACATGCATTCACAATAATTAAGGAATCACCTTCAATTTCTAAATCTTGAAGTTTTAGATCATATGCTAGTTGATAACCATGAAGTAATGCTTGTGCTTCCACAATATTATTTGTTCCTTTCGAGAGTTTTATTGAATTAGATAAAACGAGGAACCCTTTATGATATGTTATTACAATCCCCACCCTCGATATACCTATATTTCCACATGACACACCATCAAAATTCAACTTGAAATATCCTTTTGGAGGTGGAACCCAAGATATTTTGCTTCTATCTAATTTCTGACTTTAGTTTTGGTGCAAGCTTCCTTTGAATAGAAGAACAATATTATTCCACTTCCGCATTACCTTTGAGTCCCAATCTATGAACAATGACCCACTATTTTTGACCTTCTGAACATGCACATTTGTTATCTCTGTTATTGAAGACTCCATCTTCTCCAATACTTGCTTCAACTTCATTTTTTCATTTCTAAAAATCCTTATGTTGCGTTCCCACCAAATGGTCTACAATACTACTGAAGGAATCACTCTCCAAATGCATTCAAACAATGCTAACTTATACAATATTGGCCAACATGAAAATAAGTCCCACAAATTATTTGGTAATGGAGCATACCAACTTAATTTGTTTTGAATAAAGGACCAACACTAAGATGCAAAAGGACAATGAATAAATGACTTACCTCTTCCAACTCATTTTCATATAAGTCACATTTAAATTGAGTTGCTATCCCAAGTTTGGAAAGCCTATCACTTGTAAAAATTCTTCTTTTAATAGCCATCCATGAAAAACAACCCGCCTTTGGAAGCATTGTTGAGTCCCAACAAAAGGAAAATGTTCTTTGAGGTTTGATACTTCCCCCTTGACTCATTATCACCTTATAACCCATTTTGATTGTATATTTTCTAGATTTTGATGAAGACCATAAAAAAATATCCTCCCCCCTGACACATAAACATTCATTTCACTTAATATTCTCTTAAATTACTCTTTCTAAACTTATAGGAAAACAATAGTAGAGACATCTCTCCGCCTTTGTTTCCCAGTACAATCTTCTATGCCCTCAAAGTAGTCACTTACTTTTTCCCCCCAACTTGAACTAAGAAGATTTTGAATGATATGAAGATTATGAACTGTATTTAAAGGTGCATGCCCACCCCAAGAATCTTCCGAATTTTTTTCTTGTAAACCATCTTAAACTTCCCAAGTAAGATACAATGTGGTTACCTTTCTACATGCAACCAAGAAATTCCACATTATAGAGCATTGTAATGGGTTTGATACTGTAAAAATTCTCTTTGGATTTGTGCTATCTAGGTACTTGGCTTGCATGACCTTACACCATTTCACTTGTGGCTTAGCATACGCATACCACACTATTTTTGCACCTAATTCCTAATTTCTAGATGATAAATTGTGTATCCTAGCTCCCTCTTTTAGGTTGTCTTCACAAAGACTTTCCAATGAAATAAGTGTGATCTTCTTTTTGTTGTCAATGTTCCCCTTCCATAAAAAATTCCTGATTAGCTTTTCAATTAACAAAATCATAGATTTTGGAGCTTTTAATACTGCCATGTAATAATTAGGGATGGCAGAAAGGACAAATTTTATCAATAATATACGACCTAATAATGACAACCATCTACACTTCCATGTTTCTATCCTCATCTAAATACTTTGAATGATCTTATCCCAATAAGAGATTTTATTTTCTCCAATAAAAAATGGAATCCCCAGGTACTTACAAGGTAATTATGTTGTTTGAAAACCAAGATGGTTGACAATTTTATTTTGTAAGCCTGATTTGATAGTAAAAGTGTATATATTTGATTTTTCTACATTTATTTTCTTTCCTAATGCAAGTGAATATTTATCTAAAAAAAACTTGATATGCTTGGCCTCATGAAGCTGAGCTGCACCAAATAATAATGTCTCATCCCCAAACAAAGAATGTGTTACAGATGTTTCAGTGGAAGGTATTGAGATACCTTTCCAAAAACCCTATAAATATGATTTTTTGACTATCCTACTGAGGGCTTCATCTAATATTATGAATAATAAAGGTGATAATGGATTACCTTGCCTCACTCCTTGAGTAGAGCTAAAAAAACCTAACGATGTACCATTAATTAGTACTAAGAATTTTGCACCTTTAAAAATAGATAGGACCCATTTGCACCATCTATTGTTAAAACCAAATTTCTTTAAAACATGCAGCAAAAAAGTCCAATCCACTTTATCATAAGCTTTCATCATGTCAAGCTTAATGATAAATGAAGGGATTTTTTGCAACGAAATAGAATGCAAAACTTCATGTTCCACCAAAGCATCCTCCGTTGTCTCCCTGTTAGGAACAAATCCACCTTGTTCTTCAAAAATTAGTTTAGGTATGATGGTAAACAAACGAAGATAGATTGCTTTGGTAAAAATCTTGTAAATTGTGTTACAAAGAGAAATAGGATGAAATTCTAAAAAAGACTTTGGATCCTTAACCTTTGGAATTAATGTAATTTGTGTGTTGTACATTAAACTACTTAGCATGGAACAAGAGGTTCTAGACTCCTCCAAGGCCTTATGAAGATCATTTCCTATGAAGTCCCAACATTTTTGGAAAAAAAATGTTGTAAATTCATCAGGTCATAGGGGCTTATCTGGCTTAAGTGAGAAAACAACAGCTTTCACTTCGTGCAGAGTAAAAGGCTTATTGAGTTGTACATTATCTTGCTTAGTGACAAGAGTAGGATTGTTTGCAACATTTACTCTCTTTCTATCTTAATTTGATATAATTATTGTATTGGTGCTGATAACAAATTGGAAAAGAATTTAATCCCTTCATTTTGTATGTCCACTTCATTGTTTAACCACTTTCCTGATGCACTTTGTTGAATTCGAAACACTGCATTCTTAGCTTTCCTAACTCGAGTTGACATATGAAAGAATTTAGTATTTTTATCACCTTCTCTAAGCCACAATTCATGATATTTCTAACACCAATATAACTCCTCACACAACACTAGTTCTTCCCATTCTACTTGTATACTTTGCTGATGCTCAAAAGACTGTGGAGTTAACCCTTGGCTTATAATCTACTCATTCACAAATTATGCCAACTATTTTGAAATCAAATATTTTTGATGTAAAATAGTTTTAAAAACATGAGTATTTCATTGTTTTATTTTTCCTTTCAAGAACTACATTTTATTAAAAAATCTACACATGATAGATCTTAACTCATATAGAAAGAATTCATTATGTCTAAACTACATTAATTCAAACTTAAAAGAAGACGCCACTTTTGAGGAGAATTAGTGGCTTCAATACTTAAGGAAGTAGGGAAATGATTAGAGCCCATCCATGGTAAAATTTTTGACATTTGCACATACTTGTCTACTACCCAATTTGACATAGTAGAAATTTGTCTAACCTTATAGCTATTTGCAAAAAAATGCATCTCTTATTTGTCCATGTATACATGACTTTCTTTGGTTGCACATTCACTAGTGCATTTTTATGAACAAAATTAGTAAAATCTTCCGCTGTCTTGTGAGGTGGCATGATTCCTCATTTTTTTTTCATGAAGAGACAATATTGCATTAAAATCTCTTGCAAGTACAACTTTTTCTACCCCTAATTGCTCAAATATTAAATCAATCTCCTTCCAAAGCTTTTGCTCACCTACTATTGAATTTGGAGCATACACATTGACCTATAAGAAAGTTAAATCAAAATGAGTAACATGTACAACAATTTCCAATGTGTATTATTAGAAATAGATTCCATTTGTATAGTTCTAGTATTCCATGAAGTTAACAATCCCCCAGATGCTCTTTGAGCAACGACTTGACATGACTTCCACAAAGTCCACTTGACAATTATATTTTCATAACTTTCCTTAGATAACTTAGTCTCTTGTAATAAAGCTATATCAACCCCTAAAGAATTTATTTGCTGCTTGATTTGGGCTCTTTAGTTAGGGGAATTTATACCCCTAACATTCCAAGAGACAATCTTCATATCGATCGAGGAGAGTAACCTGCTCTCCTCAATCTTTTCTTTATGTTACCATCTAAGGTTAGCTAAATCCCAGAAGCTATATCCTCTTGAATATTTGTTGCATTTGACTTCCTACCTCTCTTACAGGATGATTTAATTGTAGGAGTAATAAGAGGCGTTTGGCTGACAGATAGCTGATTTGAAAAATTAAAATCAGTATCATACACTCCAGTGATATCCTTAACATCTATGACTTCTCTCATTAATGTCATTTCTTTTGTTTCTTGTGTGCCATCTACAATAATTGTTAGAGATTTTAGCAAAGGGTTATCACTTTTTTTTTGACAAAAACTCCCCTTCCTCCTTATCTACTTCCTCTACAATTTCATCAATTAAATTTGATTCTACCATATTCAAAATATGGTCTACCCAAATTTTCAAATTGACATGTTCACCCAGTTCATGTACATCATGTGAATCCAACCTTACCACCTCAGGATTTGTGCAAGAAAAATCATAAACATGTTTGTTATGGGAAACAAGAGTGGGAAACATGATTCAAAAGTTTCTCTTTAACTAACAGATTTAGATAACAAAAATTTCCCCCACATCAGCTTTGAAATTATTCCATCTAATTGCTGCTCATTATCTATAGAAAGACTTGGTGTATACAAACAAAAGGATCTTTCCATGGATGAAATCTCTATTTTAGTTTGTCAACCCCTTGGGCAAATTCACTATAGAATTTAGGGCCTTGTCATTTTTTGAGGACCTATTATTAATGATAGCCACAACAACATCCTTCTGATGACAAATACAGTTAGAACTAATCAAATCTTATGCCAACAAATCAAGAATAATGACATTAGATATAGATGGAAAGAAGCCCATTTCAGAGTGATAAGAATCCATCACTACAAATTTTCCCTTCCTCACCTTTTCAACATATAGCCCCAAATCTGATCCCACATTAAAGACTAATGGCGATGAGGAATAAGATGAATTAGCTTTCAAGACATTTTCCACCATCCTTATATCATTCACAGTTTAACTCCTAGTGAGAATTAAATCACCTAAGACAGAAGCACTTTCATTCACAACTATTTCCACCATATTTGTACCAACTTTTGGTTGTTTTTCAGTAAGAGGTGAATCCCCTAGATCATTAGTACCCTCTATTTCTAAACACTGATAAACATAATGTCCCAATAAATGACAGCTAGTATACACATTATTTGGATTCTCAATTAGGATTTCCTTCATCCAAGTTCCAAACTTTGAATGTATCCTAATTGATGAAGGAAATTCCATTGAGGTACTAAGCAATACACAAACCCTAATCGATTTATCTAGATTTCTAAAGAAATCCATGTCATGGCATATAAAAATCCCCAAATTATTAGTAATGGTTTCCACAATACCTAGTTCCCTATTCTCTAACGGAAGCATGGGAAATTGGATCTAGAAAAGAACAAATTTCATTACAGTAGAAGAGGGATCAAAGTTTAGGATCCATGCCTGAGTGAATAACCCAGACGCCTCAAAAAACTACAATTTAACCTTTAAAATCAAATCTCTTTGTAGCTTTGTGGAGAAGAACACAATGAAAAAACCATTAACCTAATTTATGTAGAATATCTAATTAGCCCCATCTCACTCTAAAAAAAGTAAATCCTTTAAAATCTCAACAAAGGTAAGAAATCTCAAAACTTATAGATTAACACATGATTTTTAAGATCCTGTATTTGCACACTCAATACTTCTATAGGAAAAGTAAGTTGAACAGGATCCCTATACCCAGATTCTTCCATAGAAGTCTGAAGAATGCATTCTTTGCGTACCCACTTCTTGTCTCTTTTTCTTTGCGCTTTTTTGAAGAAATAATTTTTTTTTTTGAAGAGAAGCCCTAGATGGAAATTTAGTAGGAGCAACGGAAGGCAAATGGTTTACCTTATTCCGTTTCACATTTCTTAGTCACAAATGGAGAATCTGATAACAATCATCGTCAATGAATTTGACTCGAAACTACACGGTTGAATCCTGATAGCAATATCATAACAATCATCGTGCTTCCGAGCTATGTTATTCAAGAAATATGTAGGTGTGTCCACCATAGAGCTATACTGTTCAGAAATAGGCTTAGACCCATTCCGTCCCTCAATGAACTGATGACGACTCCTTGATTTTGATTGAAGGGAACTCTAGATTTGATTGAAATACTATTAGGGAAGGACGCTGGAGTATGTCGATCAAAAACCACATCTGCCCGTAAGCGAGTCTTCAATGGTTTCAGAATTTGATGCATAAATATCAAAAGGTAGTTGCTTTCCTCGATTAAGCATTTTCCTAGTTCATGGGATAGGCCAAGAATTTCCCAGTGGGACGCTTAAAACTCTGACGAAAAGCTAACCATCCTCAATTGTGAAAAACTCGACTAGGAAATCTCTTGGGTCCCTTTAACTAGTCAAAAACCCCTGTTTCGCCAAAGAAAAAGACTTTCCCAACACCCCAGACATGGATCTGCGTGATGCTGCATCAAAAGGAAACAAATAGACACCCCTAATAGGCTGATTTGCTCCATGAAAGCCTGAAGGCAACACAAAATGGCAAGAACTTTTTGAAAAATTACCGTTGTTGAGGAAAGGAGTGTTCTGTTTCGTGCAATCCCCCATTCTCCTCATCTCCCTCATGATATTTCATTTTTCATTTAATTTTTAAGGTTCCAAAGCGTTTCTAATGAAATTTAATGTCAACCTGCAGTTTTGATCAATGTGTAGAGTCCTATTTTAAACTAAACATGGTAATTGTTAAGCTAAAAATAACTTCATTCTTAACCTTTTAAAGAATGGAAGCATCCTTAAGCAAGTCAACACGTTTTACTTCAATGTCATATTTGTACAAGGTTGTTTGAAGATGAAAATTTATTTTTATTTAACCTATGAATGACATTAAATGAGCTTCACGTTACTATTACCTGCAATATATTAAATTTTACTGGGGTTGTTAAGTGTTTCAAAATCACGACACACACAGATGAAAACACATGATTCACAATAATTCCTTTTAAGAAAACCATGTGATGTGTAATATTATAATACATTGTCAGCAATATTATAAAGAAAAAGAAAAAGAATATGATACAATCTAAGAGCCTTATTGAAGAGTTAGTGATAAGATCCACTAGGATAAACCGACACAATATTATCATACCCACTTGATATACTTAGCCAATACTTTCCATTTGAAGCATGTCAGCTTAAACCGCATTACAAATTTTTTCCAACTTTTCCTACTTGTGGTATGAGGTCTATATTTTTTTTTGGGTACGATTTTGTATGATTTAGTTTTTAGACTAGGAAATTTCATAAATTATATCCACTCTTGAATCTAAATGAGTCCAAGTTTCTTTAATTAGAATTCAAAAAATATTTTTTGGTCAAATTCAGATGTGTTTAGTATTAGTAAGTGAGACCATGTTTTTGTAGCGATTAATTCAGAAAATCTTGGAAATGACATGAGCTTTGTTTTGAACCAATTTTATTTGTGGGCATAGCTATTTACAATGATGTTTGCATTGTTCACATCTTTAAATGGTCTATGCAACTAATATGTTGTGCAGGAAAAACAACAGGAGATAGAAAACATTGCAGAAAAAAGAAAGCAGATAGAGATAGTTTTATCTCTGCAAAATAATTTTAAGGGTATAGAAAGCAATGTTTCAGCAACAACCCATGGGCCAAAGAAGCCAAGGAAGAAAATGAAATTGAAAAACTTGGCACGTGCCAAAAAGGAGATCAAAACTGAAGAACTTTAGTTTTCAATGGCTATACTTACATGCTAATCATTTTCAGTGGTTGTCTTTTCTCACATGCACTTTAAAATCCTGCACTGTACCCACTATGCACAAAACTGTAAATTAAATCTATTTATGAACTGGAGGGGGAGTATGTAGACAATGCAATTATGACACCTACATTACATAAGTAAATTTTGTCCTTATAAAAAGCCTAAGGTATAGTCTTTATATGAATCATGTAAAATTAAAACTTTTCCATCATATAATTTATGTTTTATGAATGTGTTTAGATTCAAATAAGAAAAATTAATTAAAATTTAAAATCTAGTAGATCAATTAAATTTTTTGCAGCATCCATTATTTATTTTGATATAGACAAAAAATATTTGATTAAAAATAAACCTAAAAATGTTATAAGAAATCTATTTAATTCAACGTATGTGATCATTTAGGTTTGATTGGGTACACAAATACAAGCTGTTATGATAAGTGTTAATATATGTACATGTTACTTTCAATTATAACATATATCAAATATGTGGTACTCTCAATCATAACATATATCAAATATGTGAATAATGATAATTTATGTTTTCTAGGGTATATAAATAGAAATTGAAATTCATTTTTTTGTTTTTTTATCACATTGACTTAGAAAAAATATCCAAGAAAAAATAGTTAATGACTGCATTTTAATAGGTACATAATAAAATAAGATTTTAATATGAAGTAATACACCAACAAATTTTATCTTAGAGTTAGTATGTACATTCTATGGGGTGTTTCTAGAGATGTAAAGAAAACAATTATGTAATTTAACTTTTTCAACTTATAGGAACACGTACATGAAATTAAAAAGCATAAACTCTAAAAATTCTTAAGAAGTATATTATTATATAAAAAAATCTATAACTATTTTTTTGTATAGTATGGAAAAGTTGAGATTTGAATTTAATTTTAGGTATTTCTAGACATTGCAAGACATGGAGTGAATGCATGCAAGTAAGTGTGAATGCAGGTGTACTAATAGTGAGTAAATGAAAAATGCTTCAAAAATGGTGTAGATAAAGTGAAGTGGATAGGAATAGGGCCGTGTGCCAAGCTCAACACAAAAACATGACACTTATTTATGTTTTATCATATTAAGAATGTTCCCTTCAAGTTGTACAATAAACTAAATGAAAATGGTATGGGTATGCAAATTTCATCATTGTAAGGAAACAAGGTACATGGAAATAACTTCTAATGCTAATCTTGAAGGGAGTGATGTATATTTTTTTTAAATCTCATCCAAATTTAATATTATATGAAGTATAAAGTAAATAAATAAATAAAATCAAATTAACACTAATTACACTATGTCATGCTCACTAAAATATGAGGGAATACAATTTCTTTTATATAAATGTGGGTAATAAATAAATATAATCAATTAACACTAATTGCACTAGATTAATTCTAATTTGGGTCATTTAAACTATATCATAAATACTTACAAATTAAATGTGAGGGTTAGGAGAACTTAACTTTATAACAATTGATGATAAATGTTGTTGATATGTTAATCATTTGCCATTGTCTAAAAGTTAATGCTCTTGATTTGATGATTGTGATAAAGTATGCACTATCTTAGAATTATTTTTGGTTCAAGCCAAAGTGTCATGGGGTTGGTCCTAAGTGACATGGACTTGATTTAACAAAAAAATAATATTGTGACACAAACTTGAATTGACACATGAAATTCAATTGTTCCACATTTAGATAATCTCATAGATTTTGTTAGCCTCAAATTTGAACTTGGCTTATTTTTCAAAAAATAAATTGTGTTTTGAAAATCTTTCAAAAGTTGGAAAATTTTATGAAATCCAAACAAGGTTAGAAAATCTCCCAAAACCTCAAAAAAATTAGGATTTCACCTAAAATGCCAACAAGGTTAGAAAATTTCTTAAAATCCTAAAAAAGTTAGGATTTATTTTGAAATCCTGATAAAGTTAGTATTTCTTTTGAAATCCCAACAAAGTTAGAAAATCCTCCAAAATCTTGATAGATGCTTTAAAAGGTGAAAATGACAAGAAAAAGTTACTTTTTTTAAAAAAAATTCATATGTTTTTGGAGCTCCATGGATGCATACAATGATTATTGGAGCCATTTTTAAAGGATACATAATTGGAAATATATGGAGGTGTGAATAAAGGTGTAACTAATTAATGTTCATAAAAGGGGAGAATTTTATTCAAGAAGCAATTATGAAGATGGAGATTTAACTTTTATTTTATTTTTGTAAATCTTTGTAACTCCCAAATTAAAAAAAAGGGCTAGTTATAAAAACTGAAGGGTCACTCTTTTCTATTTATTGTAAGACTTCAAAGAGGAAGGGGTCAAACATTTTGAACCCCCTTGCACTTTGATGGATGAGTGAGAATTGACCTTAATAAAGGATCAAATTTTGCAATTTCAATTCATTTTCCTATGGATGATTATTGTCTTTGAGCAATAATTTTAAATTAGATGTTAATATTTGTGAGAAAGTCTCTGTGCTTTGATAGGCATTTGAACATTCCTTTCCTTTGAGAATGCATTGTTCTATGATATTTGATTCATGCTATTTATAGTAAATGGTTCAAATTATGCTAAGTTGAGTCAACAAATATTAGTAATTTAATCTTTGAGTCATGATATTGATTGTTTCCCAGTCCTTTCATTTCAATAGTAGTTAGTTTAAGTATTACTCTTCACATTTGTGTCATGGCTATGAACAAGTGTTAGTTTTCCTTTCCTACTTCTTGATAAAAATCATAACCTGAGTTCATATATTTGAAAAATTGTAACATGCCCAATGTTCTACTCAAATTTTTATCCTAAGTTTTAACTTGAAAGTGAATAAAACATGATGCTAAACATAGCAATAATTTTTTTATTTTCCAAAATGTAAGTTTCATGCACCTAAGAAATATACACTATTCCAAACTTCCATTGCATTTCATCATAATTTTATAAATCTTTCCATAACATTGATTTCATATTGAATAAACTCAAGTGCAACATTCATGTTTACATCCCTCCATATAAACATATACAAAGTACATACTGTAACTGAGGGTAATTTCTAAGGATTAGATTAGATCAAATTAAATCAAAGTAAAGTGATAAAAACCCAAAGTTCTATAGAGCACAAAGAAAATTAAGCAATAAAACGGTTATACCTGTAAATCGTAATTCCCACTTACCTCCATAGCACCTTCTTACTTGCTGGATGATGTTTCCCTCAGATTCATTGTTCGAGCAATCTGAAAATGTCTAATTCCTACAACAAGCCTTGAAGGATTTGCTTAAAAGTCTAAATGCCTATGCCAATAACTACAATTGCCAATGCCTTGGCCTAAAAAATGCCAAGATTTGACTAAATGACTATAACCAATATTGAAATTACATATGAAAAACTAAAATGTGCAAGTAAATTTCTAGAATGTCTATGCAAAATGTCAGCATGTGCGTGTATATTCGAAAAGTGAGAGGAAAATAGCATTTTATAGAAAATGCCATTTCGAATGGGCGGGCGAGATTAATTGATGATGAGAACCTAAAATGAGAGGTCCAGATCAAACATGAGAATCCCTAATTAGGGTTAGGGCACATTCTTTAATCGAACGATCAGAATAAAATCGTATCGACAGTGGAGAATAAATGAGGAAATTAATTAAAGAAATAAAGATTTTTAAAAAATCAAGAAGATAAGATTGCCTGATTTGCAAGATTCAAAAAATCAAGAAGATAAGATTTGGACTGAAGATCAGATTTGGAAAATCAAGAATCTGCCCGATTGCTTGATTTTTGGAAGATTAATTACCATTTGAATTAAATTAATTCAAATTATGGATTTTGAGAGATAATAAATAATCTTTTTCAGATTATTTATCAAAAAGGACTGACAGTTAAGATTGAAATGACATTTTAAATAATTTAATTTATTTAAAATGAGAGGAATATTAAATTGGCAATTAAATAATTAAATTTAATTATTTAATTTAGCCAATAAGACTAATTAATTAAATAAATTAATCAATTTATTTAATTAAGACAATCAGTGACGTATTAAATAAATAAATATAATTCATTTATTTAATAATCGGGAAAAATTAAATGCCGAAAGGGAAATTAAATAAATTAAGAAATTTATTTAATTAAGGCAAGACTTAGACAGTTAATGATGTATTTAATAAATAAATAAAATTTATTTATTTAATAATCATGAAGAATAAAGGACATGAATTAATTAAACAATTATAAATTATTTAATTAATAGTCGAATGTGGACCAAGGACATAATTAAATGTATTAATTATGTTAGGACGAAAGTGGTAAAAATGAAGCTTGCAGGCCTAGGTCATTTTTAGGTGTCTATATTTTGCCCCTCTTTGTCATAATGTAGCATGTCGCATTGTGACAAAGAAATAAGTCAAAAATATGCCCCAGTGCAAAATAAGATGAAGAAAAATGACGAGGAGGGTTATGGTATGCCCCCTCGAGAGGACAGATAGGTTCCAAGAACATGGGTGTGCTCTCGAAATTAATGAGAAGACTAGAATATGAAGAGACAAAGAAATGTTATTGCAAAAGATATGGATGATGATATGGATGCAATGCCTATATGAGATGAGAGAGAAAAGATGACAAGGCTAAAGAAGATACATGTTAGTTCCTAGACCAAATCATTCAAAGCATTGCCATAGGACATTAGTACTTATTGCTCTTAATCATCATTGGGAAGACTATTGTAATGGCCAAGAAACACCATGATATGACATAGATCAAGGTGTGCAAGGTCATACCATTACGTAAGACAAATAGTCACAGACAAGGATGATCATGACTCATACTAGGAGCTTGCTTGCCCCAGTCTTTTTGCCATAACCAACCACATGCAGGAAAAAGACAAGGACAAATCATGAAACATCGCTGCTTCTCTAAATCCTATTTCTAGGATATCCTTGAGAAACTAGTAGCATGATTGTCAAAATACAAAAAGAAAGATTCCTTACCATGATATGTCATTGTTTTTCTAAATCCCAAAATCAGGACCTCATTGAGAAACTAGTAGTCATGCGTGTCAATTGACATGATACGTCGCTGCTTCTCTAAATCCTGCTTAGTGGGATCTCGCTGAAAAACTAATATCATGATAAAAACTAAAAGACAATTGTCAAGTGTTTGCCAAGTGCGTCTGGATATCCATTGTTCTGATGCCAAGATGCCATATTTGATAATGTCGAGATGTCGAAATGTTTAAAGTTTTGATGATCTTGAAAAATGTCGAGAATTGGTGAATTCAGGAAGGACACATCCTGAATAATGCTGATGTCGAGAGGATTTGATCCCTAATGGTTGTAAGGGGTCCCTCGAAATAACGACGATGCCTAGGAAGGACACATCCTAAGGCATAAATGACAGAGTTGGTTCTTTAGAAGGACACATCTTGAAGAATACTGATGTCATGAAGAATGATCTTTAGATGTCAAGAGGATCACTCAAAATGTCGAATGACGATGACGATGCCTAGGAAGGACACATCCTAAGGTGTAAATGACAGAGGTTATCGTTTAGAAGGACTCATCTGAAGACTAACCAAAATTTGACAGTTTGACTAGTTTATGATGATTTGACCTTCTTTGACTGAGTTTGACCTGTGTTTGACTATATGTCGATATTGCCTTGATGATATGATTGACATGCTGATGAGATTGCCATGTGGAAAATTATTGAAGACTTTTGATGTGTGTGCCAGTGTAGTGTCATGAACCCTAATGGACTGACCTAGTGCGGCCTCGGGGGCTCATCGATATATGGCCTTGCCTACATCATACACTCAGAGACCTCGTAGTTCGACAGGACCAATGACTTTGTCTTGATGAGCAAAGATTGCATCATGATTTTATTTTGACAAACCTAAAAGGACGGACCTAATGTCTTGGGGACTCAAAATGTGAGTCTTGCCTACGTAGCAAGTGTGCAGAGACAACGTAGTTTGACAAATGACAAGGACAGATTGACTTGATTGAATTTGACAAGAGATGACATTGTGTTTGTGTTTGTCAAGCGGTCTGATGTTTTGTTGTAGTTTTCTTCAGGACATTTTATGATTTTTAGGTCTTTTTTAGGACATTTTGTGATGTTTTTGATCTTTTTTGAGGACTTTTTGCCAATGTTTTTGTCTTTTTTTAGGACTTTTTGCCAATGTTTGTCTTTTTGAGGACTTTTTGCCAATGTTTTTGTCTTTTTTTAGGACTTTTTGCCAATGTTTTTGTCTTTTTTAGGAATTTTTGCCAATTTCCAAGATCATGTGTGACATCCACTGCAGTTTCATGATAAACGTTTTACCCCCAGTCAAGTCCAAGACTTAGCCATTTGTAGGGAATATAGACGGGATGCTGCTGACTTACTAGATGGACAGTCGTTAGGACTTGATGCCAATCATTTATCCACTATGACAGGTAGGGTAGGATGTGGTGGCAATTTGTGGAATAATGGCAAAAATACCTTTTATCCTAGGCCAAGTTAGACAAAGTGACAGTAGATGGTAGAGCAATGATTGATTACGCATGGTGTCTGTTTACTAGGTTTTCACCATGGTACTTGTCCAAAGTGCCTGTTTGCCAGGTTTTCACCATTGAACGAATCATTTTTCTCTTTAATATTTTCTTGACTTTTTGATTTTTTTTTGGTGTCACCAAGACGCCTGTTTGCCAGGTTTTCATCAGGGTGACAATTTTTAATTTTTTAGTTTTTTTTGTATTTTGTGGTTTGCAGCTCCATCCTCTGATGCTATGCATAGAACTTTCAGAGATGTAAACTGTTGATGGGCTTTGTCAATTGTTCTCCATATGGAGTTGCCAATTGATAAGCTCCAGAACCAAAAGAAGATATAATAATGTATGGACCCAGCCAGTTTGATTCAAATTTTCTTCGCTTTTCTCTGTCTGCTTGGTTCTTGGGGTTCTGCATGAGAACTAGGTCACCAATGTAAAACTTTCTGACCATAACCTTTTTATTGTAGCTACGAAAAAGATGGTTTTGATATGCTTGGAGATGGTTCAGTGAATTTTTCCATCTTTCTTCCAGCATTTCTAGCTCATACAAGTGTGATTGTCGGTACTCCTCTTCATTAGTTAGACCCTTTAGGGAAACTTGTAGCAAAGGAATTTTGACCTCAATGGGTAAGATGGCCTCAACACCAAAAACTAGGGAAAATGGGGTGGACCCTGTAGGCGTACGAATGCTAGTTCGGTAAGCCCACAGGGCAGGGTTGAGTTGTATATGCCAGTCACGGCCAGCGTCATTGACAGTCTTTTTGAGAATTTTGACAATGGTTTTATTGGACGCCTCAGCTTGGCCATTTCCTTGTGGGTAGTATGGAGATGGAAAGTGGTGTTGGATATGGAATCACTCACATAACTCACGTACGTCTTGGTTTTTGAACGGATGTCCATTGTTAGTGATGATGGATTGTGGAAGGCCATATCGACAAATGATGTAGTTAAGGATGAACTTTGATATTTGTTTGCCAATAATATATGTTAATGGGATGGCTTCAATCCACTTTGTGAAATACTCAGTGGCGGTAATAATGAATTTGTGGCCGTTGGATGAGGTTGGATGAATCTTACCCACTAGATCGAGTCCCCATTGAGCAAAGGGCCAAGGAGAAGTGATCGGCCGAAGCTCTTGTGCTGGAGCATGGACCATATCACTGTGAATTTGACATTTGCGATAAGTCCTGACATATTCAATTGCAACTTTTTCCATTGTCGACCAATAATACCCAAGTCTCATTACCTTCTTAGCTAGAGTGGGACCACTCGAATGAGATCCGCATATACCGTCGTGCACTTCTCGTAAGGTCGTACATGCTTTGTCGGTTTCAAGACATCTAATGAGGGTATCATCGAAACTACGGCAGTAAAGGGTGTCACTGACAATGGCATACCTTTCGGATTTCCTAATGAAGGACTTCTTTTGGTTATTGGATAGGTTCAGTGGAAGGGTTTGAGACTTTAGGTAGTCGTAAATGTCCTGATACTAGGGAGAGTTGGGACTAGCAAGTTCACAAACCATTTATGATTCTAGGATATCATATGCCGGTATCAAGAGCTGTTCTACTAAGAACTCAAATTGCGGCACATTTTTAGGGATGTCCAAGAGAGAACTAATAGTAGCCATTGCATCAGCTGCCTTATTCTATGCCCTGGGGATTTGTTCAAAAGAAATCAATTGGAAGTATGTCAGGAAACTATCCACCATCCTATTGTAGGGAAGCAACTTCTCATCTTTTGTTTCATAGTTATCATTCACTTGGTTGATCACGAGCTGGGAATCCCCGAATACAAGCAACGTTTGAATTTTCCATTTGATTGCCAACTTGAGACCTGTGACTAGTGCTTCATATTCAGCAATGTTATTTGTACAAGAGAAAGTGATCCTGAATGACTTAGGAATTGAATCCCCCTATGGTGTGATAAACAAGATTCCAGCGCCTGAGCCATGACTAGTATGAGACCCATCAAAATATAGCTTCAATGGTGCCGCCGGTTCCGCATGAAAAATGGACCCATTAGGAAAATTAGTTACTAGTAGATGAGTGACTTGGATTGGTGCCTCTGCCAGCTGATCTGCTATTACCTGCTCTTTTATTGCCTTATGCTCGACATATTGTATGTCATACTCGCTTAGTATCATGAACCATTTTTCTAGCCGACCTGTTAATGCCGTCTGACTTAAGAGATATTTCAGTGGGTCAATTTTGGCAACCAGCTGTGTCTGATGACTACGCATATAGTGTCGTAGTTTTTGGGATGCAAAGACAACAATGAGGCATGCACGTTCAATGTAGGTGTAGTTCAACTCATACCCTATCAGTGTGCAATTGATGTAATAGATTGCTCTTTCTTTTCCTTCATGATTATTTTGTGCCAAAAATTCCCCCAGTGCTGAACTAGTAGTCGAGATGTATAGAATTAATGGCTTTCCATGAATAGGAGGCATGAGGACTAGTGTTGAAAATAGGTAATCTTTGATTTGCTGGAAGGCCTCTTGACATTTATTCATCCATACAAAGGGGATACCTTTGCATAACAGATACTGAAACAAATGACACTTATCTGCCAATTGAGCTATGAAACACCAGATAGATTGTACTTTGCCTTGCAGAGTTCTGAGTTCACTGATTCCTCCGGGCGAGGGCATGTCTATGATTGCTTTGACCTTTGCCGGATCGACCTCTATGCCTCTTCGGGAAACTATGTACCCCAAGAGTTTACTTGACGTGACCCCAAAAACACACTTCTTAGGGTTTAATCAAACTTTGTACTCTTCCAGTCTCTTGAAAATTGTATCAAGTACCTTCAAATGATCTTTGCTTGTTGCTGATTTGGCCAAGAGGTCATCTACATAATCCTCCATTATTTTGTGCATCATGTCATGGAAAATCATGGTCATAGCCCTTTGATATGTGGCACTTGCATTTTTGAGACCAAAGGGCATGACGTTCCAACAGTATGTACCCCATGGGCAAGTAAAAGTAATTTTGTGTTGGTCCTTAGGAGTAATGAAAATTTGATTATAGCTAGAGAAACCGTCCATGAGGGATAGCATCTCATTTCCTGCAGTTAGGTCAACTATGATGTCAATGTTGGGAAAAGGAAAGTCATCCTTTGGACATGCTTTATTTAGATCCTGGAAGTCTGTACATGCATGAATCAGCCCATTTGGCTTTGTCACCGACACTAGGTTGGAAATCCATTCAACATAATCTATAGACCTTATGAATCGACATCCAGTAATTTCTTTAACTCGGCCTTGACCAATAGAGCAACTTGAGGGTGCATTTTGTGCAACTTCTGCTTGACTGGTTTAGCATTGGGTAATAGTGGCAGATGATGCAGAATCAGTTTGGGTTCCAATCCTGGCATGTCAGCATAGGACCATGCGAAGTTGATTTTTTGTTCTGCAAAGAATTTATGAAATTTTGGTTTCTCTTCGTCAGTCAATGATGTAGCAAATAGGATCATCTTGGGGTCTTCTGCAGTTGAAATGTTATCCTCTATTGTGTCCTCAATAAGCATAGCTGATTTCTCCTATTGCACGGGGAGAAAGTCCAGTCCTTCATCTTTGGGCGCCTCAGAGAGGTTTTCACCCACATATACGTCCTTTATTTTTACTATTTTATCATCAAGAGGTGCCTTTCGATTTTCACCTAGACACGTTTCACTTTTTGTTTTATTTTTACTTTTACTTTTGTGACTAGAGGACTGAATAGTCTTGCCGAAGTATGTCGTGCAGTCTAAATCAATAGAAAATCCTGATTTGTGGTCCCCACTGGGTATGCCTTCTCTTAGTCCCATAAATTTAGCAATTGCCTCATCATTCTGAAATGTATCTAGCACTGGCGGTCCTTGATAGTCCCAATCGACTAGGTCAGGGTAAACTATGGAGATGCCATCATCCATGTTGGTGAATTGGGGTGAGGATGCGGATAGCATGTAGACAGACTCCGTGATGTTGTAGATGAGATTATCATCATCCAACTCGACATCAGACTCTATCCAATATTCTCTTTCACTAGTGTCATATTCATTGTCAAAATAAGGAGTGAAGGTTGTATAGTCCTAGTTGTCAATGTCGTCTGATACCTTAGATGGATTGGACTGATGGGGTTCAGATGACGGGTGTTGTACGACATGGGAATTGGTAGTGGGACTTTGACCATTTGGTGCCTACTCAATTTTGAATGTTTGCCAAAATTGTTGTTAAGAGGTCAGTTCCCCTGGTTCAACAAACAAATCATCAAGACAACAGTCACTTAGGGATTGTTTTGAGCCAAATTCCCACTCATGGGAGTCTGTTTCAGTGGGGGTTTCCCCAGTAGTCTCGACACTGTCAGAAGCATGTACTCACTCATTTGAAAGTCCAGAAGTACGTCGATCATCATTGTCAAGTGATCCAAACCCTAATCCAAGATACTTCAGAATTTGAAAAGTTTCTATGGGTTCCCTTCGACCAGTTTTATTTTTTCCTAGGCCACTAGTACCATCGTAGCCTTTAGCCTTCATGATGTTGTAACCTTTGCCATATCTTTGAACTGGTAATGGGGGTAGTGTGACAGTATCTTTATAGATCCATCCTGTGATGTCAGCAAGGTCTTCCTCACTCATGTCTCCCCACTTGATAAAAATTGTATTCGGTGGAACTTTGAAGGTTTTTTGAGGTTCCATTCTGAAACATGGCTGACCATAGTCCTTGGGAGACCTGGGCATTGTTGTTATGCTGTATGTTGTGTGTAGTTTGAATTCTCCGCAGCCAAGGTCCTGGATTTTGATAGTGGATTCAGTCTTAGGACTAGTGGAAGGTGGTGGTATGGCAGAAGACATGGATGGAGCAGATGTGGAAGATGGCGTGAGTGTGGAAGGGTCGATATACTTGGATGATGAGGAGCTAGGTGCTTCTTGGTTAATAGGTACTCTATTTTCAGAGATACCCCTTAAGTTTGTACAATATTGGAAAGGGTTGGGGTCTCCGTATATGGTTACTTTAGTGCCGTCAAATGGAAACTTGAGGCATTGGTGGTATGTGGATGGGATGGCTTTTAATGCGTGAATCCATGGACGACCAAGTAAGATGTTATATGGTAGTTCCAAACCCAGGACCTGGCAAGTTGTGTCCATGATGACCGGTCCCACTCTGATTGGAAGAGAGATAACACCCCGTGAAGAGCGTTCCTCGTCATCGTATGCTTTGATCACTATACTTTTCATTGGGTCTACACACGCATCCGAGAACCCTAGAGCTTTAACCAATTTGAGGGAGCATATGTTCAATCCTGCTCCACCATCTACTAAAACCCGTCTAACTTTGTGCTTGTGGATAAAAGTTTCTATGTGTAATGCGTCATTGTGGTTGGTTTTATGTGATGAGTAATCTTGATCCGAGAAGGTGACGTGGTGCGGCGTAGTGAGATATCCCACCATAGTTTCAAATTGATTGACATCGATGTCCTTGGGGACCGACGACTCTAGGAGAGTTTTATCTAGGATTTCTTTGTGTGCAAGAGAGATACCAAGCAGTTCAAGGATAGATATTTGCGCGGGAGTTTTTCCTAGCTGGTCAATGAGGTTGAACTGACTTTTGGGTTTCCATTGCTATGCGGTTGGGATAGGTTTTGGCTATTTAGCAGGTGGAGCAGGTTGTGATTGTTTAGCAGATGGGCCTGGTATAGTGATTTTGGCTTGTCTAGCGGGAGGTGGACCAGCTATAGTGACCTTACCACTTCGAGTAGTAGCATTACATTGGGGTGCTCTTTTAATCATAATGGTATTGATGTATTCATTGTCAGTTCAAACATTGTTTATAATAGGTCCACCAGAATAGTCGTACTTGACTTGGGAAAAGTTAGCTTGATTCTGTGGACCTGAAGTGGAAGCATTATGAGAACCATGGTCCTTGGAGGCGAATTGTGATCCACCCACTTTGATGGTGCGACTTTCGATAAGATCTTGTATTATATTTTTCAATTGTTGATAGTTAGAGGTTGTATGCCCTTTTGCTCGATGGTATTTGCAAAGTGCATTGTCATTCCACCATGTTGGTTTGAATTGTCCTGGGTCATACGATTTTGGTTCCGGAAGTATGATGACCCCATGTTGGAGGAATTTCTTAAGGACTTCTTTAATGGGTTCACCCAAATGGGTGTATGTGTGACCCCTAGGAAATTGTCTCATCTGACGGTATTGTCCCTAATTGTTTTGACTTCTTTGGTTGTTTGAAGAAGTATTGGGAGGAGGTGTCAATGTTGTTGTTGGTATGTTTTGTTGTTGAACCCCTTTCAGGGCCAATATAGGACCTACAGTGTTTTAGTCTTGGCATCGACAACACCGTCGTTTATAACGTGTTTATTCTTAACCCAATATTTGTTTTTGTCGGTGGGTGGATTGACATTTGTGTTTTTGGAACCATATCTCAGTTCTCCCTTTGTGATAAGGGCTTTCTCAATCTGGATCCCTTTTTCAACTAATTCTGTGAAGTTTGTGCAACAATGTATTTGTAATGCAAATTTTAGGGGCCCTAGAAGTGTTTGGACAAACATGTCGACTTTTTCCCTTTCAGGAATTTCAATGTGACATCGACTAGCAAGGCTTCTCCATTTTTGAAAGAATGAAATAAATGTCTCACCAGAATCTTCTTGCGTGAGATTGCACAAGCTAGTGATAGAGGTATCCATGTCGATGTTTTACGCATAATTTCTTATGAATTTTTGTTTGAGCTCATCCCATGTCTGGATATCCTTTTGGGTTGAAAAACATTCAAGGGCTTGACCCGCTAGACTTTTAGAAAAAAGTCTCATCAAGTATGTTTGTTCGTAGGTGATGTCCATACAATTGGTTGTGAATTCGCGAAAATGTTCAATGGGATTTGTCTTGCCTCTATATTTTGTGAAGTTGGGTGACACATATCCTGGCGAAAATGGAGGCATGTATAAGCTTGTGTCAAATGGGTATACATTTAGGTCATATGATATTTCTGATTTCTTGCCTGAAATGTACATGTTTTGGATAGTTTTCTCCATGTCCCTCATTCTTGTTTTGAGGTCGTCCATGGCAGGGTTGTTTATGTTTCCGTATGTTGGATTTCCTGGTACACCATGTGTTCCTGTTTGTTGTGTGTAAATATTGGTGTATTGTTGCGGTATGGATAGTTGTGGTATGTATGACGTGTGCGGATTGACATGTTGTTGGTATTGGAAGTTATGATTGGGTGCATGTTGATGAGTATGAATGTTAGATGAGTAGGTTGGGATGTGTCCCCCAGCCATGTGTGTCATTATTTGGGGGATGTTATGATCATGGATGTTATGGTGTGTTAATGATGTCATGGGTTGTGTTATATGGCCACCTTGTGTAAATTGTGATTTTGTACAAGGGGAACGTTTATGTTTGTACCTTGGGAGGCAATGACATTTGACTGTGTTGTCGTGTTAACATTTTGTTGTTGTCCTTGGATAAATACACGTCTTGTGCCTCCTCCCAAAGGATTTTGTGAAATACCACTGAGCTGATGCGTCAAAGGTGTACTCAGGGTAGTAGATGAAACTATCAAGGGGGGATTGTTGTGACTTGATGATGCCACCGTGGCATTTGTTGTCATGGAATTTACCATCATGGTATTGATGGTGTTGGAGATGTTTGGAATGTTGGAAGTGGCATGCACTGTCATTGTAGTGTCAACAAGAGTATTGCTCGTAGTGTTTGGAGGTTGACCACTATGTGACATGTTATGTATGTTGTTGGCATTAGGGTCAAGGGGTGTCAAATTTAGTGTGTTAACGTCAAATCCTTGTGGTAACTTAGCTCCTTCACTTAAGAGCATAGCTAAGAATCTGTCTCTATCTTGATGGACCATTGTTTCAACGAGTTGACAGGCCTCTGGCTCTTGTGCCAATGCCTCTAAGTTTTCCTGAAGTAGTTGGCCATTTTCATCTTTTTGCAAGAATTTTTCGGATGGACTGTTTGATGAGGATTGCATTGTCACTGGAGGTTGATTGTCTAAATTGGAAAATGGATCATAAAAGGTCCAGTTTGGGTCATGTGGAGGATTGTTGATAGTAAACGGGGGGTCTTGCCGAAAGTTTTCCATTTGTCTCTTTTGTTTTTGAATTCTAGTTTCGACTATAAATGAGATTGCTCAAATGGGAATGACAACTAAATGCAAGTATGATACTACGTGAAGTCTAAGTTCAAAATGATGACTAGAATGACTAGAATGTTTTTGGATTTTCGTGAATAGGATATGCAATGTGTAGCAATGTAAGACAAGCTTATCTAAGCACTTCTAAGCTTGAACTTTGTTTTCGATTTTGACTGCTAAAGGACTTTGTTGGAAATGACAAGTTGACAAGGTCTAAATGACTAGTGAGTTTTCCTAACTAGAATTTTGAGTTGGAAAAAAAATCTCACAAAAGAGGACAATGACTAAAAAGAGGGTTTGATAACTTGGTCCAAGAGAGCCTAATTTCGAAAACAATGACTTTGCAAAGTGTGCTAAGATTTTCCTAATCCTAAGTTTTCCGAATGTGAACCTAGGGATAATCTAATGCTAGATGTATGCAACTAAAAAGAATGAAGTATGAAACCTATGGTGACAAATGCAAACTAATGGTCAAGACTTTGAGCAATTTCAAGTTTGGTTTCTGACAGGATCTTCTTGACCAGTGACAGTGTTTGAAAAATGGTGGACAAGTTGAGGACCTCAGGTTTCGAATGTGAATTTTTAACTTTTGACAGGCAAATGCATTGCTTGAAGCTGCGAATGCATCACAGTTTAGTAAATGTGGTTCAGTTTTGCAATTGCGGCTTTTGGACTGTCAAATGCAACTTGATTTAGCATATGCAACTTTTAAGTTGTCAGATGCATCATGACACCTTCAAATGTAGTGTTCTAAGTGTCAAATGCGGTTTAATAGAGCGGTTGCGTTGCAGAAAATCACTTGCGGTTTGATAGATATGACAGTTTTGTTTCAAAATGATTTTTCTTGTCGTTTTGATGAAAATTTTGATCTGTTTGGTGAATGTTTTGTTTCAAACTATGATAGAACCAGAAAAAAACTTGACAAACAAAGAATTTTAAAAGTAACCAAACACACATCAGATAAGCACGATCCTAGGTTAGGCCATGATAATATTCACTAGATTCCACACGGGTTTCCCCAACCGCATATTTGTAGCATGTTAATTCAGAAGATTGGCTGCATGGGCTCCCCCTTATAGTGCACTCTCTTCTCAGGCCAACCAAGCTTCCAACCCCCATGAAACTCCCATGGAAAGCTAATCACCTCTACTACAAACTGTGAAAGTGTGGATGCCTTCACACCGACCGGTGTTGCACTAGCAAATAGAAGGATTTTGGCTTTCTATATAAGAGTTTTTAGTTAGGGACCCCCATTCGAGTGGCCATACATGGGGAAAGAGATTAATCACCATTAAGGTGGCACTCTAGCCTAAAGAGGTTAAGCTCAACAGGGTTTAAGGGAGTACAACTCCGTTCGTATGACACATCCGCACAAGCAACCTTAGGTTTTCCCTTAAGGTTTACATTTATATACTGGTCGGGGTAGCTTGGCTTTAGCTCCATTGTTAGTTTGAGTCATGTTGGGGTGATGAAATCCCCAGGCAGGCCCAATTTCTAGAGTTGGTAACCGTTTCTCTTACACCCAAGATCGCCCAAAAGTGCGAGGGGAGAGGATACTCCGATATACCAAGTCAGGGTAATAACAAATAAGAATGGGTCTGGTTTTCTGATCACAAGGTTTTCACCAAGTGAGAGCATACTCACCTACCATTCTGCAAACACAATCAATCAAAGAAGACGTGTTCTTTTCATATGCACCAAAATCAAATGTTTGCTAATCTATGAAAGAAAAACAAGCACAATGTTTGTTTATTCCATCTTCGACATTCAAACCTGCAAACAAAAGATTAGTAGTTCCTTATGCAATGGTCTTCGACACACGAATAGGGATCACCACACACTACAAATGAAGATTAGTAACACAAAAAATCTAATCTAGCCAACATGCAGGAATGCAAAACCAGAAAAATAGAAGACCAGAAAACCAGAAAAGAAACAGAAACTAGAAAACCCTAAGATCTGAAAATCAAAATGTTAAAACTGAAAGAAAAATTTTACCAATCAAATGTGGCGTGACATATCAAATGCGTTGTTCTGAACTTCAGATGTGGCTCGACTGATCAGATGTGTCGTTCCAGATATCAGTTGTGGTTGATTAGGGCGATTGCGGCTCTTCTGTCGGTGAATGCATCGTGACGCATCAAATGCGTCATGATATTTAAAAAAAAAATAGTTGCGTCGTTTCGTACCTATACCTGTAAAACAACAAAAAACACAGAAAAAACTTACGAAAAACCAAAAAAATGGAGTCAGGTTCACCAATGTAACTAAGGGTAATTTTTAAGGATTAGATTAGATCAAATTAAATCAAAGTGATAAAAACCCAAAGTTCTATAGAGCACAAAGGAAATTAAGCAATAAAACGGTTATACCTGTAAATCGTAATTCCCATGATTACCTCCATAGCACCTTCTTACTTGTTGGATGATGTTGCCCTCAGATTCATTGTTTGAGCAATCTAAAAATGTCTAAGTCCTACAACAAGCCTTGAAGGATTTGCTTAAAGGTCTAAATGCCTATGCCAATAACTACAATTGCCAATGCCTATGCCTAAATAATGCCAAGATTTGACTAAATGACTATAACCAATATTGAAATTGCATATGAAAAACTAAAATGTGCAAGTAAATGTCTAGAATGTCTATGCAAAATGTCAACATGTGCGTGTATATTCAAAAAGTGAGAGGAAAATGGAATTTTATAGAAAATGCCATTTCAAATGGGTGGGCGAGATTAATTGATGATGAGAACCTAAAATGAGAGGTCCAAATCAAACCTGAGAATCCCTAATTAGGGTTAGGGCACATTCATTAATCGAACGGTCAAAAAAAAATCGTATCGACGGTGGAGAATAAATGAGGAAATTAATTAAACAAATAAAGATTTTCAAAAAATCAAGAAGATAAGATTGCCTGATTTGCAAGATTTGAAAAATCAAGAAGATAAGATTTGGACTGAAGATCAGATTGGGAAAATTAAGAATCTGCCCGATTGCTTGATTTTTGGAAGATTAATTACCAATTTGAATTAAATTAATTCAAATTATGGATTTTGAGAGATAATAAATAATCTTTTTCAGATTATTTATCAAAAAGGACTAACAGTTAAGATTGAAATGACATTTTAAATAATTTAATTTATTTAAAATGAGAGGAATATTAAATTGGCAATTAAATAATTAAATTTAATTATTTAATTTATCCAATAAGACTAATTAATTAAATAAATTAATCAATTTATTTAATTAAGACAATCAGTGACGTATTAAATAAATAAATAAAATTCATTTATTTAATAATCAGGAAGAATTAAATGTTGAAAGGGAAATTAAATAAATTAAGAAATTTATTTAATTAAGGGAAGACTTAGACAGTTAATGATGTATTTAATAAATAAATAAAATTTATTTATTTAATAATCATGAAGAATAAAAGACATGAATTAATTAAACAATTATAAATTATTTAATTAATAGTCGAATGTGGACCAAGGACATAATTAAATGTATTAATTATGCTAGGACGAAAGTGGTAAAAATGAAGCTTGTAGGCCTAGGTAATTTTTAGGTGTCTACACATACATAACTCTTCTAAGCTATTAACACTAGAAATACGTATGGTCCAGGTAGTCCACCTTCAAATCTTTGGACACCAACTAATGAAGAGAAGCATTACTCAAGTGATTTTCTACCAACCACAGACTCATTTCGGTCCCCCACACATCTACCTATTAGGTAAGATGGCCCTACCCTTCAATGAAGAGATTGGTTGGATAACCCCATAATACTAGCCTTCCTCGAGCTTAGTATTGTTTCCTACAACTAGAACTTAATCATATGATAGATTCTAGCTATGAGTATGACAATCTTAGATAGAATGTCTACTAGAACACAGTGAATTGATAGTGTAAACAATGGAAGCTTGCACTACTTTGGCCAAAGTATTCATCACCCAGTTACTTCGAGTGGATGTCATCCTATTCACACACCTCCATAGCTTGATTTTTTAAGACCATACATATTATATGCATAAGAAGGGTAATTTTTAACCCCAAGAACAACCTATTTCCTCTATGTTTATCTAACACATCTACTAAGTAAATAACTCAAAGTAACTCTTACTTACCAATTAACCATAGGGGTAAACATAATGTCACATTTTTAATTAAGTCTAGTACCAAAGGTAAAATCCCAACTATAAAGTTTCCAATCAAGGGTTTATCTCAACATTAAATGACCCCCTTCTTGAAAGTATAAAATTAACAATAAAAGACCTTAATTCAAAGTATAACCATCAATAATAAATTACTTCAATCAAAGTATAATCTCATCAATAAAGGACTCAATCAAAAGTATGGTCTCAAAAATAATATGACTCCAAATAAAAGTATATTCAACAATCAAATCATCAAGTAAATCATATAGGCTTAACCCAACTTATTTGTTTCAATCAATAATCTCATAGAAAAACCTACAAAATAGGTTATACCTAACCTAGAGTTTCCAACAAAAGTAATGTAATGATCAAGAGATCACAAAAAAATCATAAATATTCTACATTAAGAGTCAAATGGGTATGTGCAGGATCATGATGGGCCAAAAAGTGGCGATATGATGAGTATGTGTAGGGTATGTGGCTGACGACTTTTTTTTTACCCAAAATTGATGAAATGAAAAGGGTTTTTAAAGGATATTCTTAGCTTTCCAACAATATAAATTATTCTTTACTTTGACTTTAATAAATAATTATTATTCATTTTCTATTTGAATTATGACTAAAGTCCTGATTGATAGGCTAATTGAAAAACATCTAGAGCTTTCAAATGGTATCACATTTTTTGAATCCGAAACACGCGTCACATTCTATGCTTCACATACTATAGGATTAAAAAAAGAAAAATTGAATTTCATAATGTTTTGACCGAGTTAAGGTGGTCAGACATACAAGTTTTTATATTTTTTAAGAATTGTAATAAAAAATTCATAATTAATTATTTAATTGGAAAAAAATTACAAAAAAATATGCATCACATTGGGACATGAGTTCTCTACTTATATATAAAATATTATAAAAAAATATTATCATTTTACTATCGTTAGGGTGGTCACATAGACATCTACTTCTTATTTTTTCCCTGAAATTTAAGTAGTACTGTATTGAAATTTCAAATTTTCACCAAATAGTTTTTAAAAAAATAAATAAACCTAGTAGTATAGAAACTACATTCAATTTGCTACAAATTTTGTTCTGACATATTTTTGAAATAATATAGATAACTTATTCAAATTTTTATGTCAAGTTGCCTAACTCTGATATTTCTAATTTTTTTCCCACTTAAGGGCCTATTTTTTCCATGATGATCCCGCACATACCCAAATATTCATATGTTCACAATGTTCTCAATATTTGAATAATATCTAAAAGACATTATCAAATTGTGAGGATTTGGTGCTTCTACACTCATAGTCCTCTTCACAATACTGTTTACATATAAATTATCATCAAGGTTTGTAACCTATTAATGATGATATGCCTTTTATGCCATTACTCACATGGTGTTACAATCTATATTAACCACAAGGATTCATCTAACTTCATATACTATCAATTCAAGAAATCACCTAATTGTAATGATATTATAATCTACTTGATTAAGCATAATTTCTAATAACCATTCCAATATATAAAACATATTCTTATATAAGTATACATGCATCCCAACTAAAAGGTTTCACAAAAAAAGAATCCATCTAGAAACAAGTGAGCTAACCAAGCAACCTTTCTAACTTAAAATAGAGAGTAAAGTAGAGAACTAGCATGCCTATAACTAGATAGATCCAATTGATATGATAGGTTTTCTAGCACAACCTCCACCAAATAGTCTGCAAATCCTTCCCTTGACCAAAATCCACAAATAAATCTCTCTAAAACCTCAATAATCTCACACTTAAAACCTCTAAATCTCACAACTCAATAATTCAATAGAGTAATACTCAAAAAATAATTATTTAGAAAGAAATAATGCATCCAAAATGAAGTTAAAGGAACCTCTATTTATACAAAAAGATCAAAAACTAAATGCTAGAAATAGGGTATCTACATTGACACTTCTTAGCTCAAAAAGTTTTACTCAACAAGAACAATAAAGGGTGGTAGCTAGAATCAATGCTCAACAAACACATACTCAGCTATGGCGAATGAATCAATTATTTTATCCAGATAGAAGGAATGGAAATTATATTTGCAAGGTTATAATCTCCTACAAATTGACTTAGTTTTCTAGCTTCATACTTGACTTATTCTCCTATTTGCTTCCTACCTCAAATTTTGGTTAAAAGATACAGATTAGAATTCTTTTGTTGGGTATGTGCAGGATCATGATGGGCCAAAAAATGGCAATATGTTGGGTATTTGTAGGGTATGTGGCTGACGACTTTTTTTTTACCCAAAATTGATGAAATCAAAAGGGTTTTTAAAGGAGATTCTTAGCTTTCCACCACTATAAATTATTCTTTACTTTGAATTTAATAAATAATTATTATTCATTTTCTATTTGAAATACAACTAAAGTGCTGATTGATAGGCTGATTGAAAAATATCTATAGCTTTCAAACTGTATCACATTTTTTGAATCCAAAATATGCATCACATTCTATGCTTCATATAGTACTATAGGATTAAAAAAAGAAAAATTGAATTTCATTAAGTTTTGACAAAGTTAAGGTGGTCAGACATACATGTTTTTAATATTTTTTAAAAGTTGTAATAAAAAATTCATAATTAATTATTTACTTGGGAAAAAATTAGAAAAAAATATGCATCACATCCGGACATGAGTCCTCTACTTATTTCTAAAATATTTTAAAAAATATTATCATTTTATTGTGGTTAGGGTGGTTAGACAGACACCTACGTCTTATTTTTTCCTTGAAATTTAAGTACTCCATTGAAATTTCAAAATTTCACCAAATAGATTTTTTTATTTTTTAAACAAACCTAGTATTTTAGAAACTGCATTCAATTTGCTATAGATTCTATTCTTACATATTTTTTAAATAATATAGATAACTTATTCAAATTTTTACATCAATTTTCCTAACTCTGATTTTTATGAATTTTTTGCCACTTAAGGGCCTATTTTTTCCATGATGATCTTGCACATGCCCTATTAGCATTTCCTTACTATGGTGCCACTTATCCTTTATGCACCTATTCTTTTGGGGTTTCTTATTCAATTCAAGACTAAGTCAAAGTTCCTTTATACTTTGCATAATAACACTATCTTCATAGCATTTGAATGCCTTGCACTTTCATCCTTATGTATTAACTTGGTTTTATCTCTCATGTGCATAAACTAGCATTGCCTATAGTTTTTTATACATGTTAATTACTTACACATTACATAAAGTTTATGCACAACCCTTATAGTTTATGCACTATCCATACTACCTCACTTATGTGCTATAATGATTACAATTCGCTTATATATCAATCAATGCATAGGGCGTGGCTTTATTATAGTTTTCTTGAGTTATTTTAAAACAACAATACTCCCTTCCAATGTGGTAGACTTGGCTTTCAAAGACTTTGCATTTACTATCCCAATACTGATGGATTCATTTATTAGCATCTTTTCTATTGTTTTTATGTATACTTTTAGACATCATTAGAAAAAAAATTTAGACAAAACTCCTATGCTATGCTATCCCTTCATGCCTATTATACAAACTTGGACCTAAATTATAATAATGGAAATATAGTTATGATATATTAGCATTGCATGGTTTATATGTGAGTATGCATGAAATGTGGATCCATAATTCTATGTTTAATCATGGTAGTTAGATTTGTGTATATGTTTTGTGGATTAACCCCTTGCAACTCAAGGAGAAACTATAGCCTGCAACAAAAGGAAGATTTGGACAACGAAATAGGGGAAGTGCTAGATCAAGCTGAATGCAATAACTACCATATGGAGACACATGATGGAGTTAGATGCGCATCACTATGACAAGTGAATAAAGTGTTGAAGAAGAATAAGACACCTGATGGAGTTAGACGCGCATCACTATGACAAGTGAATAAAGTGTTGAAGAAGAATAATTCTTTTAATAATAGGATTATGGATATCTATTTGTGTGCTTACATGTAAATCTATTTTACATAGTTTTAGTTCTATTAGAACTCTTATTTCTTTTCAGTTATAGTATAAAAAATCCAATCTTAACTATATAATCTAATATCTAAGAGTTGCAATTAATGATTGTAGTTAGTGGTTGCTTAGAATAAACTCCCCCATACTTGTATATAGTTGATGGTCAAGAGTTCTTAGAGTTTAGTTAGTTCATTTTCAACATTTTGTTATCAGTTACTTTTCAATTTCAGTTATCAATTATAGACATGTTGATTATTTAGAATGATTTTATTGAATATAATATGTGAAGAAGATTTTGTGTAATCTTTTGTGATGTGCAATGAATGGAGCTTAATTTTACATGGATGCATAGAACCTGATATTAGATTTGGTTCTAGTTAGGTGAAGACAACCACTTGAGTATGCCACTTAAGGTAAGTGTTCTTCACTACCTTTACAATTGTTTTATTTCTGTTCATAGTTATTTCTATACATCATTGTTTTATAAATTGTATGTAAAGAAGAATAGATCCTCACACTTTGATTATTAGTAATGAACATTCATGAGCATGCATGCATTTGGTTGATTTGTAGTACTTCATAGGTTGGAATAAGTTTAGTTACTATTCTTGATTAGTTTTGAGTTAGTACATTAATTCTTTATTAGCAGTAGTTCAGTTATAGGTTAAGCTATAGGTACAAGTGTAGCCATTAGCAATGGTTTATTCCTTTCACTATTATTCAATGATGTAAATTTATAGCAATTAGAATACCTTAATTAGGATAACCTAGGTAGCTTCAAGTCTTTGAAGACACATAGAGTGCAACACCATCACTACACACCTTGGTTGATAATTTAATGTAGTCTTTACAATGTTGGTAGAATATTCAACTAGTTATACCTCTGAATTGTGTAGCTCTTACCAAGTTTACAAGACACTAGTTTAGACTCTACATTTTTGGTGCCATTTTTAGGGATGGTGCTATCTTCATAGACTTGTTTTTCAATTCTTTCATAGTTTACATTTTTTTTAGCATTAGGACTATTAAGCTTTATTTTATTTGACATACAAGAAATTTACACTAACATTGTGTAGGACTACTACTATACAAATCCATATTTATTACATATGCATAGGCAAGGACATACCTTGGGTAGATTCATCCCATCTATATTTCCAAGAATCCATTGTAGAAATTAGTGAATTCAATGAATTCAGAGTGAGGGTAATATCAAAAAAGAAATTTCCCTATCACCAACATCTAGCACACAAACAAAGGTGGCATACCGAACCATGGGTGATGTAGGGGATAATCTTGAACATGCAACCTTTGAGTTACCAATATTCAACCAAGAAATTGCTACTGTGCAGAAGAATTTCCCTCCTTCCACATTACTAGTCTTTTATGGGTTGGTGATTGGAGATCTAGATACATTTATGTTTGAATTTGGTGTCTTGTGCAAAAGTTATGACTATAATTTTGATGCTTATAGGCACAAAATATTCCTTGCCACTCTAAAGGATGCATCCCTAAGATGGATTATGGGATTAGGTAAGGATTTTTTCCCTAATTGGGATACCACATTAGTAGAATTTAGAAAATAAATGACTAGGTGATGGGTATGTGCAGGATCATGATGGGCCAAACAGTGGTGATATGATGGGTGTTTTTAGGGTATGTAGCTAACAAATTTTTTTCAACCCAAAATTGATGAAAGGAAAAATATTTTTAAAGGAAATTATCATCTTTCCACCAATATAAATTGTGCTTTACTATGAATTTAATAAATAATTATTATTCATTTTCTATTTGAATTATGACTAAAGTCCTGATTGATAGGCTGATTGAAAAAATTCTATAGCTTTCAAATGATATCAAATTTTTTGAATCTAAAAAATGCATCACATTCTATGCTTCACATAATATATTATTAAAAAAATTGAATTTCATGAAGTTTTGACCAAGTTAAGGTGGTCAAACATACAAGTTTTTATATTTTTTAAAAGTTGTAATAAAAAATTCATAATTAATTATTTTCTTGGAAAAAAATTACAAAAAAATGCATCACATCTGGACATGAGTCCTCTACTTATATCTAAAATATTATAAAAAAATATTATCATTTTATTTTGGTTAGGGTGGTTAGACAAACACCTACTTCTTATTTTTTCCCTAAATTTAAGGACTACTGCATTGAAATTTCAAATTTTTACCAAATAGATTTAAAAAAAAAAACCTTATAGTTTAGAAACTACATTCAATTTTCTATAGATTATATTCTTACATATTTTTGAAATAATATAGATAATTTATTCAAATTTTTATGTCAAGTTTCCTAACTCTTATTTTTTTTAATTTTTTGCCACTTAAGGGCCTATTTTTTCCATGATGATCCTATACATATCCTGACTAAAACTTTTGGTCACAACTAAAAATGACTAGATTCTACTATTTTTTTGCAAGACAACTATAAATGAGTAAATAAATGACTAGTTTGGTTGTCGGGTAAAAAAATATTTAGTCATGGGTGGGGGCCCTAGCTCGGTTGGCTAAGTAATTTTGTTGCGGCTCTGCTGGTCACGAGTTCTAGTCTCCCCCGTCTCGTGGTACTGGAGGGCGTGTCACACCAGCGCCGCCGGTCATGTTAAAAAGTTTACCAGGTGCACTGCAGTTTATAGGGGGTCGTGCTACCTGATTCCTGCAGCCTAAAAAAAATAAAAATTATTTAGTCACACAAATAAAAATGACTAAACAGTTAGTCATAGGGATAGAAATTAGACAAAATTTTAAAAAATATTTGGGGAAATGATTTATAGGAGTGTATTAGCATGATATGGATATGGAATTAATTATACTGTATTCTTATATATTATAATATAACTTAAATATACTATTATATGTACTTTTTTATTTAAATATATCTATATTAGTAAATAAATAATAACCTATATGTTTTTATATTTAAATATAATAGTAAATAATAGTAAATATAATCATACTTATATTTAATATAATAGTTGTGGACAAGAGAAAAGTATCCATTTTTTTTGGTTGATTTGAGAATAATTGATGATAAATTAGACTTAATGAGGTCTTGATTTGGTGTTGTGAGATGTTTTTCACATCCATAGTAGGTCTTGGACCCTTGCAAATTGAATAAAATGCATTTAACAATGTCTTGTAAAGGTGTTGTAAAGTGTTGTAAAATACTTTCATACTTCTCTAGACTTAATGAACCTATTTTTCCTTAATTCAACAATGCAAAATATATTTAATTGCATTATCACATGAATCAAGAAGGATTGTAAATTAAACTTAACTTTTATCTATTGTTGTAATATTTTTTACACATTCACATTGGATGTTGTGCCTTTCTAGGTTGTGTGGAACTCATTTTAGTGTTGTAAAGTGTATTTAATCATACTTTCACATTGAATTTTGTGTTCCAAGCCATAATTTACCTTTACATCATCATTAACAGGCCCCTATGGCTCCATGTTGTCCATACCAAGGCATAATTTGATCAAATACCTGTTGAAATCAACATAAGAACTAAAATTCCTCATTCTTCAACATTCTAGTTGTCAAAAGGGCCCCTTTGAGACTAATTCACCCATTTGGGTAAATGAGTCCTTGCTAGGTGGGACTAAGTCACCAATCATGGTGACTTAGTCCAATTTGGCCTATTTTTGAGGTTTGAGTAGGAAATTTTGGAGTTTAAGTTTATTTTTCTTTCATGTCGGCCTTAGGGATCCAATTAACAAACAAATAAAGTGGATTGCCTATAAATATAAGTCTTTAAACCCTAATTCATAACCAATTAATTCATTCTTAACTCATCATTCATTATTCTTCTCAAGCAAGCTAGGGTTTTATCATTCTAAGTCATCAAGATAGCTTCCAAGGAAATTCAAGAGTAGATTCTTCATGTTTTGCTACAAAAATACAAGATCAAACATGATGGAAAGGTATTAACTCTATTGTTTCATGCTTCCTTACATTTTTTCCTCATTTTGGTTTAATTACCTAAAAAGGGGTTTGACCAAGGCAAACCCCCATGCCCTAACATTCAACATTTATCTCTCTTGTCTTGTGTGTTTATAGATTTAGGTATCTTGAGGAATTGAAAATCATTGAAGAATAGGTTGAAGAATTTTTGAAGACCTGTCCTTGCTTGCAAAGCCCAAAGTATCCATTAAAAGTCAATTTTAGGCTCAAAAATTAGAGTTTGAGAAGTAGACACCTGTAAAGAATCAAAGTGCAGTCTGAGAGCTTCCATTTTCCCTTTCAAATTCATAGAAATACAGAAGTGGAATAAGTCACCATTAATGGAAAATTATTCCCACTGTACATGCCTTTTAGTGATTTTTGTAGATTCAGATACCCATTTGGCAGAAACAGGTTTCTGGTTAGTTTTTCTAGATCTGGGACTAAGTCACCCAGATTGGCACAAGTGTCCTAGTCGACTTCTGCAATAGTTTTTTTTGGATTCTAGACCTTCATTCCATCCTTTTTCAACCTCTAGGTGCACACATTTTTTTCATAGCTTTTTGTTTAGTTTTGTTTACATTTCTAGGTTATTTATCACATGTTTGCCTACAACATTGTGTTTTCTAGCACTTTGTATTTCTTAGGTTTTACATTAATAATCATCTTTCTTTTTCATTTTATTGCATTTATAGATTGTATCTAGCCATATTGTATCCATCCTTGCATAATCTTGATTGTAGGCATTCACCATTTTGACCCATCTCTCTCCTTTTAGGTGAAAAACCCTAGAAGTGTTAGAGAGCATTAGGGTGCCAAAATATTTGTCCACAATAGTAAATAATAGTAATAATAATAGTAAATATAACAATAAAAAAAATAGTAAATATAATAATAATTGTATTTATAAATATATATTATAGTATATATATAGGTTGTATTATTATTATTTAAATATAAAAATATATAGTTTATTATATTATTTACTAATAGTATATATAAAATCAAATATTATAATATATGCTAGATATTTTGAAATTCCCTATTTGGGAAAATTTGAATCGGATTGGAATAGGAGAAAAAATGCTTTGCAACTTGGTGGCTCGTGTGACATTTGTGTTGGCTTTCCCTAGGTGATAGGTGGAGGAGGCCTCATACTCCACACAGGTTTGCTACCTTGTGGTTTCTTGTTGTGTGGGATCCTTTTTCTTTTCATTTGTTTTATTCATTTTTGTTAGTTTGGCTTCACCACTGCTTGTGTTAGGGTTTCTAACACCCTTTTTGTGCTAGCTCTTCTCCCTTCTGTACTAAGTCTAGTTGTTGAACCGCCCCATAGGGGCATGAATGGAACCCCTCGACCAATAGGGTCACCCCAACGGTGTGCCTCCATAGACAAAAAATTTCAAGGACATTTTTGCCAGCTATGAGGTGAGTCTCCCAACAAAAACCACTTTCGATGTCCAACAAGATAAGGTGGGTGTCAAGGAAGGTGAAGAAGGTAAGGCCTTTAACACCCTTGGCTTCATTAATCTTGTTCCTAATTCTAAAATGAAACCAGTTATCAAAATTGAAAAGGATAGATTAACAGATATAGCAATCTTCTTTGTAGTTGTCAACCCTAGCAAAACCCCAGCTAGAAAATTCTTATATGTACCTAGTGTTTGAATATGTGTCTTTCTAAATTTGGGATGCAAATCAATTATTTTAGGTTGATCTAGAAAGGGATTTTTGTTGCGTTCTTCAAAACTCATGAAATGTAGAAAATGTCCCTCACCAAATCCTACTAGAACGTTGGCGGGTGTGTATTTCTTGCTTTGGCTTGGTTTCTGCTGGCTATTGTTGATGAAGTCCTCACCCTTTTGTGCTTGAGGTGGGTAGTGATTAAAACCGTACCCAAATTTTTTTGGAATCTTGTCCCTACTCTAATCGATCCATTTGGTAAAGTGATTAGAGTGGATGAAACCAAAACCTCCCTCCCCCATTTGGATACCAGAGCCTTGGTCTCCTTGAACCCAAGGATTGAATTCCCGCCATGGATCCTAATTGAAGATGAAGAAAAAACCATAAGCTACCCCATTGAAATTATATGTAGCCTAAATTCTTGCTACTTTGTCATAGAGAGTGACACATTCAAAAGAACTACCCTTTAATTAAGAAAAATATTGAAAAGAAGGATACCATTCCCAACTCTAGTTGGGTGGCTAGCCAGGCATCGAACCTTGGTGTGTTGTAGACCTGCGAAGAAAAAAGATTTAATCCTAGTAGAGGTACCTCATCTCTAGTGGTGCTAGACCATGGGGTATGGTCTTGGACCCCTGATTAGTATGGGGATGACACTCCTTCATCTTCCCAATGTCTTGGTTCCTCTCTCAATGCTATTCCAACCAACAATGCTTATGGAGTGTTGGGTGATGAGGAGGATGTTAATGGTAACACTACCATTGGACCCATCTCTCCTTGTGAATCCGGTCTCTCATTCACCCTAAGTAAAGCCCAATTTGGGAAGATAAATGTGTAGAAACTTGCTATGCGGTCTTTGAGGAAGAAAATTAAGGAGACACATCTCTCGAGTAGCCCTGCTAACCTCAAAAAATATAGTCATATCACCACTCTGTATATCAAAAAAATTGATGGCCAAACTAAAATTGAAAAAACTAATTTGGGGGGTACTCATGTTGTTGATGTTGACTTGGTTGGGATCTCCTAGGACTCTAGGGTACCTTACTCACCCACCAAAAATGAGGTGCCAACTTTGGCTGTTTCAGAGTCAGTTGTCCCCCAATCCTCACTTGATCCCAAGTAAATTGACACCAACAACATTGTTCCAATCAAAATATGACATTACTCATAATCCTAAGAAAATTTCTGCCCAAAAGGAGATGCGGATTATATGCAGACTGATCCAAACTAGCTTGCCCCTTACAAAAGCAGTGACCTTGAACTAAATGCTTGCCTCAACTCCAAGCCAACATCAGTATCTCCCCACATGGATACCTTTAACTCTATTTATGAGACTGAGGGTGAGGTTGAGGAGAATATCATTAATGGTAAGTTGTACAAGAATCTTAATGCCAAGAAAGGGCCTAGAAGGCCAATAAAGTATGGTAACACCATAACTAACAATTCAAACATGAAGTTGGTTAAACATAAAAGAAAAAAAACCAACTTGGTACTACAATCTCCTTTACAAAAAAGGCCAAAGATTGAGGAGAAGTGGCTTATATTTTTTGAGAACTTCAAGAGTAACCAAGAGGATACACCTTTGATGAGAGAATATGAATCTTAATCTTGTTTCCTGGAATATTCAAGGTCTGGAGTCTCCATATAGGAATTATATTATAAGAAGGTTCCAAAATATTGAGACCAATAAAGATGTCTTGTTGCAAGAAACAAAAGCAATAAACTTCACCCTCGAAGTTAATCTTAAGTTAATTTGGAAAGAATCTTGCCAATTCTCCTCAAAGAACAAGAGGGGAAGAGGGGGGACCTCCATCTTACTAGCTAACAAATGGAAGGCCTTTATAACTAATCAAGGCATTTCCCCCTACAACAGGGTAGTGTGGATTGTCTTGGAAAAAGACAAGGAGTGCCTAGGAATCGGTTCAGTTTATGGTCCAAATGATCATAGAGAGAGAGAGTCAAGCTTTGGCATAAGATGTCTTCTCAATTACCTGAGGTTTCTTAGGTGCTTGGGGGATACTTTAACATGGTGGAATATCTTGAGGGTAAGTGGGGTGGCATGGATGTTGCCTGGAAATGTACTAAGATGCATTTTTGGTAGAGATTTAAAAAAATTAATCCTTGCATATCCCTTGGAAAAGGGAAAAAATAATTGCAAAAATATTTGGTATACTTGGTGTAATGCCCAACAAGGGAAGAGCAGGATTTATTTTTGTCTTGATAGATTCTATGCCACTAAGTCAACTGTAAATTTCATTGCAGATAAGTTTGGTTAAAAGGTTAGTGTGTACCCCTACACACTGTCTGACTGCCACCCCATCAAAAATCAAGTCTCCACTAATCATATTACTCCCAGTAAGGCCCCTAAGAGTCCTAAATTCATTCCAAATGCCCAACTCCTACAGAATGAATATTGTATGGATGGCATAATATCCATCAGAGAGATCAACAAGTGGCTACTTAAAGAAGAATCAACAATTTCAAGATGGGAGAAGAATGTGGAGGCTTGGAAAAATATTATCCAAACCATTAGAAGGAAAAGGGATAAGGATAAATAAGGATGGAGAATGATCTCCAAGAAAACTTGTTCAATGTCAAGGAAAAAATTTAGGCTAACCCTTCTAACATTGAACTCAATAAAACTCTAGTAAAGATCAAGAGTCATTTGAGGTGTCTCCAAGAGAGAATACTAAAGGGCTTAATATTAGGGCCAAGCTTGATTGGATGAACGATGGAGAGAAGGGATCTAAGCTCTAATTCAATTTCATTAAAGAAAAAAGTTGTAAGGAGAAAATTGGTCATATTTGGGATGAAGGAAAAATATTGAATACTCAGGAAGAAATTGTTCACCAGTTCCAAATCTTCTATCAAAATTTATTTACCTCTAAAGGAAATCAAGAGGGTAACAAGAAGGCTAGAGATCTTGTAAAGAACCTCATTCCCAATAAAATTACTTAAGAAGCTACCCTTAAACTTGAAGCAGAATTAACAAAAGATGAAATCAAAAGGCCTATCAGCTCTATGCAAAATGACAAATCGCAAGGGTGGGAAGGGATTTCTATAGAATTCTACAAAGCCTTTAGTGACTAGATAAGTGAGGACTTGTTACAGATCTACCAAGTGACTCTAAAGAAATGATCCTTAGGTAAAGGCATAAATAAAGGTATAATATAGATTTTACCTAAAGGGGGAGACATGACTCTTATTAAAAATTGGAGACCCATTACTCTTCTTAATGTCTCATACAAATTTTGGCAAAGGTACTTGCCATGAGACCAGAAAAAATCCTCCCTAATTTCATAAACAACACTTAGACTTGTTTTATTAAGGGGAGATACATCCTGGAGAATCTATTTACGAGATGGGAGGCCATGTAATGGTCTAGGAAATCCACTAGAACTCTACAATGTTATTGCTAGAATTTGAAAATGCCTATGACAAAATAGAATGGCCCTTCTTAAGAGAAATGTTAGAAGCTTTTGGATTCCTTTAAAAATAATACAACATAGTTGACACTCTTCTTAAAGATGCAACAAACCAAGTTGATGTCAATGGTGTTTTATTTGAAGAAATCATCCTTGGAAGGTTTGTCAAGAAAGGATTCCCACTTTCCCTGGTCCTCTTTGTGATCACATATGATTCCATGCACCATCTATTAAGAGATCAAAATTACTCCCCTAAAGTTAAAGGGATCACACTCCCAGACCGCAATGAACTTATAAACACCCAATTTGTAGATGACACAACCATATTCATTGAACTTGAAGAGAAGAACTTGGAGGTCCTCATGGAAATTTAACTTGACTTATTTTGTCAAGCTTCTGGTGAAAAAATATCGGTGGCCAAATCCAACCTTCTTGGTTGGTCTTATTCCCCACCTACCTGGCTTCAAAACTTTGAGTTTCAATGGGGGGGCCTAACAAGCTATTTAGGTATTTGGGGACCCCATTTCCATCAATCCCAACTTAAAATAAATGTGGATTTAGATTAGTGAGAAGATTATGAAAAAATTGGAGAGCTGGAACAAGCATTATCTCTCCCTTGCTGGAAGGCTTCAAATATGCTAGAAAATTCTCTCTTCTTATAGTATTTACTTTGCCTTGGTATGGTTTTTCATTAGCTACTAGGTAAATGAAATTTGAAAAAGAATTAGAGCCTTCTTGTGGTCTAATGGGAAAGGAAAAAAGAAAAGGCATATGGTTAACTGGGAATGGTGTTGTATGGACAACATTGTGGTTTAGGTCTTAAAGACCTAAGAGTCCAATGAACTATCTTGGTAGGAAAATGTATTTCCAAGGCTATGGCGGGTGAAGAGCCCTGTAAGGTGTTAATAACATCCTTCAAGGTCATCCTAAGCATGAAAAGAAATGGAAAGGCTTACCCCTATGTGATATTATTTTGAACAAACACCCCATGTCCCCAGTTGGGTCAATGGTCTTTAAAAGCATATGGAAAGCCTAGGAGTTGGTTAAGCATAAGGTTAAATTCAAATACTACAACATCTAAATTGATGACAACACTAAGTGCCAAACCTACTATTCCCCATGGTGGAACCTAGAGCATAACAATAAACCCCTTTCCCTCTTGCAAGGATGTTCAACAAAAAAAAGGAACCAAGTAGGCATCCACACATTTCATAATGTTCTTGAGAATGGTCATCTTAAAAGCCTTGGCAAGCTGGTTTGTGAGTCCAGTCTAGATATATCCAACTCTAGGACCTTTAACACCTTGGCTGAAACATGCAAAAGTACATCCTTTCTTCTTTAGTCTTATGAGAATTGTGTCTTGGATTCTAATCTAGTTTGGAATGATGGTTCACCTCTTATTGATGTTAAAGAAAAAAACCTAGGTATAAAGAATTAATGAAAAATGTTTCTATTAGAGATCATGTTAATGTTTGGTGGGGTACTGATGTGGATGAATATAAATGGAGAAAAATCATATCTTCTATCTAGTAGAATGTTAAAGAGCCCAAGAAGGCTTGTTTTAGATTCTAATTGCTTTTACAAAGACTCCCTATTAAGCTTAATCACATTGATGTGGATATTTGTAGCATCTGTAGGGCTCTTGAGACTACTATTCATATTTTTTTATTTTTTCTATTGTAAAGAGGTTTGGAATATGTTTTGCAATGATATGTCAATATGGAAAAATGATGGGTAACTTAATTGGACTGAGATTTTATTTAATTCAAGGAAACTTAAAAATGAATTACAGGGTTTTTGGGACTGATTGTGTACTGAAATTTTGTGGTTCATTTGGAATGCTAGAAACAAAGAGAAGTTTCAAGGGTGTAACATAGGCCTTACTAAGTCTAATAAAAGACTCAAATTCCTTTCCATTGCATTGCAGGTTACTGGGATAATGGAGAATTCGATGGATAAACTCATGAGGTTGATCTCGGATGGAGTAAACAAAGTTGAAGTCAAGTTTGATCAAATGTGGCACCATAATCAAGGAGATGAAAAGATCTTCCTCTAAGTGCTAAGGGAACTCCAATCAACTTTCAATGCAGCTCAAACTTCTATGTAGTTGGAAGTGAAAAACAACATGGATAAAATATGGAATACTCTTTAGTAGGAGTTAACACCACATTGGAAATCTCCAAATGCAAGTTCTAGAAACTACTACAAGATGAGAAAGTAACAATCAACAAGAATGAGCAAGATGAGGCAAAAAAGGAAGCCAGTAAAGATAAAGGACTCAGATTCTATCAAAATGAAGGAGAAACTACAATAGTTGAAACTGTCAAATCCATCAGTGGAAGCAAAATTTCCTTTTCAGGTGACCTATGAAGGCTATTGTTATATGAAGCCTCTTCTATCTATTTCTAAATGTAATTTTTGCAACACATACATAATGGAAATCTAGTATGAATTTGGAATTACAAATACTATTAGTAATTGGCTGTCAATAGATAGCTCTTTCTGCTATTCATAATCCAACAAATTGTATGTGATTGTAAGCACATAACCTGTAAATTTTCTTACTATTACCAATGCAAAAAATATTAAAATATATAGGTTATTATTTATTTACTAATATAGATATATTTAAATAAAAAATATATAATTGTAGTAACTAATATTTGTAATGCCTTGTCTCATAACCTAAATAATGTTGCAATGACTATGATAGGGTAATAATTTTTTTTTAAAGTGTAAACATGAACTTCACTAATGCAAACATTCCCTAAAATACGCAACAACACACTACATGTAAATCCCATATATGACATAAGTAATTAACATAGCATGTGTTTGATTCTCATAAACTTGAGAGCATACATTCAATAACAATGAAATTACATCATAGAAGATATAAAGAACATATGTGATTCTTTCTTTACATTGCAATTAGAATACCATTTACAATACTCATTTCCAAATAAGGTAGATCATACAAAAGTGTACAATTACATATTACAAAATTTCTCCTCGATTACATTTGAGAAGGGATACAAAAATAATGTTTCCATTGATACAAATGATAAATATGAGAAAGTACATTTCCACACAAGCTCTCCATCCAAGTACTCATTGCCACGAACAAGAACTAGGGACCCAATGGTGTAAGGTGAACCTTCCAACCAACCATGTGGTACCCGTAGGCCTACCCCCTGTGCTAGGAGATAGTAAAAAGGTTCCATAGACATAACCTACAAACCCTAGACACAAGCGAAACCAAAGAAAAAACTATACAAGTACCAACTTAACTTAAAGGTTACATTGCTTCCAGAACTAAAGGATCAAATACACTAAGTTCACAAGGATACAATTATTATAGGTGGAGTGTCATCACAATGTTGCATTGGTTACCTAGGTGAATCTTCCTAGGTTCCGGCCCCTATCTTGGGTTACCCTAGTAACCTCTTATGAAACCCGGCCCCACATGCAATCTGTTGCGAAATCGAATATCTTTCATAATGACTAGATATTGATTTTTACATTCCAGGCCTTCTTGACTCACCCCAAGTCTGAACTAGCCCTTGAGTCCATGAGTGAGGCATATTTAATCTAGTTAAATATTTTAGACTACCTAAGGTGTTGATTTAGTTTTCACTGATTAACTAAATCTACATGAGTTACTCTAGCACCACTTTGTGTGCCAACCCTCATAAAGAGCCACTCCCCTAATAATTACACAAGAAAACTAAGTCCACTAAATAAGGGTAGACAAGGTGCACATAAACTAACATCAATATAAACAACAATATAACAATAGACATCATAACCTGTTCATATAACCAGGTGTCTAAAACTGAATAGAACCATGTGCACTACCCTAGTTTATTCGAAATATGAAATCATCATTAATACAACTCCCTCTTAAAGAAACTATATCTAGAAGACTTATTAACCCGTATAAACCCCAATATGCCCCATAAAAGTAAAAACAACTTAAAACAATTCAAACACAATAAGAATCTAATGTTAGGATTTACTAAATCCAATCAAATCAGTTACATATAGCATGAAAATTAATCAACTTGTTTATAGTTCTATTCTCAAACAATAAAAAGAAATTGAATCAAATAGTCTAATTTTGATTTTCTCAATTTCACATAAAAATAAATATCAAATTTTCTCTTTTCAATCTTATTGTTTTAAAAATTGTTGATCTCATGCATTACATGCATCTAATAGAAAAAAAACCTTATTAAATGCTAAATTATTTTCTTGAAACTATATAAGTATATATACATGCATACATATATATATACACACACACACAAATTAATATATATATTTAAAGTTTTAAATCTAAAAACCTAAATTTTGTTTTTAATAAAATATATCGGATTTAATATCAAAGACATATTACATGAGGGCGCAGATGAATTTAGGGTTGTGTTTAATACACAGCCGTCGAATGTTATACACAGCCAACCTCATATGGGGTTGCGACTGTGTTGGAAGCTATGCGCTACCTATAAGGGCAATGCCGATTGCCTCCATAGTCGCTGCCCTTTATGGGTGGCTGTGGGGGTAACCCCTGCAGCCCCAACAAAAAATATTTTTTTTCTAATTTTCTTGTTAAAATTTGCTCGTACGGAAATTTCAAAAACAATTATTTATTTTAATAAAATTTTCATGATTAAAATCCCTGCAACTTTCACAAATTCGCGTATGGATTTTTTAAAATTTTAAAGAGAATAAAATTCTACAAAACAGTTTCACAATAAAAATACATATATGTATATTTGTATATGTACATGTATATATATTATTTATATACATATATATATGTAAATATATACAATTTAAAAAATAAATAAAATTTTCTAATCAGGTAATTATTTTTAGAGAGGCTTTTCTATAGGAAACTAAGAAATTTATCAATTTACCCAATTTTACTATAGATTTTAATTTCAATAACAGAGGGTTTCATATTCAAATCAAGTTCTCAAAATCTTTCCTACAGGAATAACCCAGTTTAACACAGAGGTTTCTGTTTCCTCGAACTTAAACAAAGAACTTTATTTACAAACCTACTAAGATTTCTTCTGTTTCTTTTTGAGAATAGTCTATTGTTTAACCATAACCTTCTGTGTTGCTCTTTGATTTTACTTTAAAGCTTTGTTTCAAAATTCTACATAGATAGGTAACAAATTTTCTACAAAAATATTTTACCGAGAAGAACAAAAGTTTCAATCAAAATTCCTTCTACAGGCAATCTTTTTATTTTACAAATCTACAAAACTTCTACAAATTTAAATCTTTATAAGACAATCTTTTCAAATCACAAAAGTAAATAAATAAATAGCAAAGAACCTATTTTCTTGTAGCTTGAAAAATTGACAGTTGAAGAAAAGCTTTGCCTGCTGCATGCAACTTTCCAAAGCCCTTTTTCCAATCTCCAAATTTCAAAAGGATGCAAATCACTGAACCAGAAATAATCCTAGATCTTCTTCCAAAATTTTAAAAAAATCAAAACCCCAAAAATTACAATATTTTTCTAGCAATTCTCTCTTCCTTTTCTTTTCCATGAAGTGCCTTCTTGCCTTTCCCCACTTTGGCAATATTCTCTCCAAGAAAATCCTTAACAAGAATTTGGATTTAATTTTACTAACACATATGGAAAATCAAGAAAATATCTTCTAACAAACTCACATATATTTTCTTCTAACAATTATCAAGAATTTATTTTATTTTATTGAATTTAAGATTTCAATTTTTTTTTTTTTTTTTTCTTTATACATATTTAAAATTTCAACTCACACAAAAGCATTTAATCTATATTTAATTTATTCACTCCAAAAATAAGAAATTTAATCAATTAATTAATTAATTTAATAAAATAACTTTAATCACAATGATTAAATTATTTTACCAATAAACTAATTTTATTAATTAAAATAAAATATGAAGCTTTTATCTACAATATTTAAAATTAATTAAATAAGCACTAAATTATAAAGAACATTAATCTAACATAAGATTCACAAAATAAACCTTTCAAAACAAATAACAAGATAAACATAGACGTAAAAACCAAACATACTAGACCTAAACTACCAACATACTATGACTAGGTTTGAGGCTAGACTAGGAAAAACCTCATTACTATCTCCCAATCAACATTACCATTGAGCCTGGACATGCTCAGTCCCATGAAACCAGGTGGAGTTGATGTCATGTACCTGCAGTCCTGCAATCAGACATATAATATACATGTACATATATAATCCATGATTCAAACACACCGTGAAGAGATAATCACATAAATCACAAGGCACTCGCAAGTGAGTGATGTAACTCCATTCTCCTCACCAATACAATATCACATCGAATTGAAAAAATAAATATCAATTAATCAACCATAAGAATATATATAGCAATAACATCTGAAGTAAACATCTATGCTAACATAAAGCATGTCAGAAATAATCACCACCAAACAGTGTTTCATCATATAATAAAATAAATCCACCATCACTCTACAGTCAGCAATCAAATACATCAAAACAAAGTATCAAGACTATCAAAGTGAAAAACATACTGTCAAGAACATAAGAATAATGGAGGGGTACTACATCCTCCCCCCTAGGGTTAGGCTTACTCCTGAAAGCCTGCAAACAGATATGGATAAAGCTCCCTCATGCGTGTCGTATCCTCCCAAGTAGCAGATGCCTCATGAATAGGATCCCATTGGATCTCACCTGATCAACATCTTGACCCTTGAGAACAAGCTTCCGATGCTGAAGAATGCCCATGGGCTCCAAAACCAGCTACCCGTCCTCTACCTGTAACACATTCCAATCAAGTGTATGATAAATATTGGGATGATAAGGTCTAAGAACTGACACATGGAAGACATCATGAATATGTGACAAACTGGGTGGTAAGGCGAGTCAATATGCCATAAGACCAATCCTCTCTAAAATCTCAAATGGCCCAACAAATTGAGGTGCAAGCTTAGAGCCTTTTCCGTAACATATTGGACTATTTCACGGTCGCACCTGAAGAAATACTCTATCACCAACTGAAAACTAGCAATCCACTCTATGCACATCGACATACTTCTTTTGTCTATCCTGTCCTGCTATCAGATGTTCTCTAATGCAATCAACCTATTGCTCCACATATCAAAGCATCTCAGGTCCAAGCAACACTCTATTCTCAAGTTGATTCCAACTCAATGGAGTCCGACAAGGACATCCATATAACGCCTGAAAAGGGGGCATACCTATGGAAATTTGATATCCATTATTGTAAGAAAATTCCACTAAGTATAGATAATCTTCCCAATGTGACTGTTGGTCCATTACATACATTCTAAACATATCCTCAAGAATTTGATTAACTCTCTCTGTCTGACCATCTGTTTGAGGATGATCGCTAAACTGAAGTTCAACTGTGTATCTAAAGCATGTTGTAATGAAGTCCATAGGGCTGATGTGAACACGAGATATCTATCTAATATAATCCTACGAGGAATCCCATGAAATCTAACAATATCCTCCATGAACATCCCAGCTACAGATGAAGCATTATAAGATGATCAAATTGGAGAAAAATGTGCTAGCTTAGTCAATCTGTCAACAGAAACCATAATGGAATTATTTCGACATGATGACATAGGTAATCCAATGATGAAATCAACTGATATAATATCCCATTTCTATTTAGGAATGAGATGTGACTGCAATAATCCACCAGGATGTTGATGCTCAACTTTAACTCTTTGGCACTCAAGACATCTTGATACAAAATCAGCGATATCATGTTTCATTCCAGGCCAAAAGTACAACTGTCAAAGATCCACATGCATCTTCTTAATACCAGGATGAGATGATTAAGGTGCTCGATGTACCTCAGTCATAATCAACATGCAAAGACCTTATGAATATGGTACATAGATATGATCTAAATGTTGCAATAAACCATCTAGTTCAATAGTATACCCTATAAATCTACCCTGTAGAGGTCTACCTGATTCAATCTCTGTCTTCACCTCCTGATACAATCTCTCTATAGGAAGTGTTGCTAAAATTTTTCTTCTCAAATCTACTTCAAGAGTAATAGTAGAAATCTCATATCGTTGGCGACTAAGAGCGTCAACCATTATGTTCTCTTTTCCCATAACATACTTCACCTCAAAATCATATTCACATAAGAACTCCATCCACTATCTCTATCTAGCATTCAAATTAGGTTGTGTAAAAATATATTGCAGACTACGGTGATCATATGAAGTTCGAAATAGTGACCCAATAAGAAATGCCTCCATCAAACCAATGAATGAAAAACTACGGTAAGTTGCAAATCATGAGTAGGATAATTTAGTTCACGATCCTTGAGTTTGTAAGACTCATAAGTGATCACACGCCCTTCTTGTTGCATCAGTACTGCTCCTAAACCCTCCAAGGACGCATCAGTGCAAACAAAAAAATCCTTAGCAGGATCAAGAACAACTAATATAGGTGCATTAGTCAACTTTTCCTTAAGTGTCTGAAAAGCCAACTGACACTGCTCTGTCCAGAAAATTTCTTCCCTTTCCTTTAAAGATAATTAATGGGGTGCCCAATCCTAGAAAAGCCCTGAACAAACCGTCTATAATATCCAACAAGACCCATAAAACTATGAACCTCAGATCCATTGGTAGGCATGGTCCAATCAACAATAGCTTGGATCTTTGAAGGATCCACAAAAATCCCCTTTCCAGAAATCACATGACCAAGGTATTTCACCTTAGTCTGAAAGAAATCACACTTCTTCAGGTTTGCGTACAATTGATTCTCCCTCAAGCACTATAGTACCTGTCTTAGATTCTCTTCATTCTCCTTCATATTTCTTGAATAGATCAAAATATCATCGAGAAACACAAGGAAAAAATGATGAAGGTATGTACGAAAGACACCATTCATCAAACTCATGAATACTGATGGTGCATTCGTTAACCCAAATGGTACTAATATGAATTTGTAGTGCCCATAACAAGTTTAGAATGTTGTTTTATAGATGTCCACTTCTGCAATGCGTAACTGATGGTAACCTAATTTTAGATCAATCTTAGAGAACACATTAGCTCCCTTGATCTGATAAAAAAGATCATCGATTCTAGGTAAAGGATATCAATTCTTTATCATTACTTTGTTCAATTGATGTTAGTCAATGCACAATCTAAGTCATTCATCCTTCTTCTTTATGAAGATGACATGCACTCCCCAAGGAGAAACACTTGGACAAATAAAACCATTATCCAAAAGTTCCTCCAACTGGATACAAAGCTCTTCTAATTCATGAGTAGTCATTCTGTATGGGGCTCGAGATATAGGCTCTGCTCTAGGAACTAGGTCAACTCTAAAATCAATATCTTGTTTCAGTGGCATACCAGATATATCACCAAGAAACACATCAAAAAATTACCTGAGGATAGGGTGAACATCAAGAGATATCTATTGACTCTCTCGTACCTCCAAATCATTAACTATTGTTGCAAACAATTGACAACCGTGACAAAGACATCTCTTCAATTGCATAGCATAAATCATCTGCAAAGAGATAGGCCTTTGAACACTTATGATTTCAACTTTTGCACCTGAGTCATTATTACAACTCACTATCTTCAGTCGACAGTCAATCACAACATGACAAGATTCTAACTAGTCCATACCTAAAACAATATCATACAAACCTAGAGGAATAAGATGAAGATCCACTAAGGTAGATAACGAACCTATTCTCAAGTCACAATTACGTACAAGGTTCTCTACCACTTCCTTCACCCCAGAGGCAAATTCTACCTACCACTTACCGCCTTGATTTACTACCACAAGACCACATCGCTCAACAATAGTAGGTGAAATAAAGGAATCAGTAGCTCCAAAATAAAAAAGAATAGTACATTAACACCCTGTAATTGACCTGGAGTCTTGACCATTGTATTCTGATGATCGGCTTGGCAGTTATTCACCGTAGCATAAACTGTATGAGAATGGCCTACATCCCCAACTGTAGGCTCAAAAGCTGTCGGTCACAGCCCAAATCTTGAAGAACCTCTCATAGGATACTGTCTAGCAATATGTCCCTGCTAACCACAAGAATAACAACCAGTACCTCTACCAAACCCTCTGCCACCCGAAGGTGCATTGGATTGTTGAAAGCTGCCTCTACTAATAGTAGATTACGCACTTTGAACTGGCTGATCCTGTCGATTGTGCTTATTGCGCCACCAGTTATGGTTCTTTCCTGACTGAGAACTATTACCCTGTTGAGAATGTGAATTATTATTCTTCTAAGGATTACGCTATTGTTGTTGTTGTCCACCCTTAGCGGGTGTTTTTTAGTTCCTAGAGGAACCTCCTATTTGTATCTGACCACCTCATGGACCCAATCTTGCTATAGGTGCACTACCTATCTAGACACTTGTATGTCCACCCAATGCTAAAGTTAGATTTTCTTCCACAATATGTGCTTTCTCAACTACAACCTCCATAGTCTTTGGTTCGAAGACTCTAACTCCACTAATACGGGCATTTAAACCCCTGATAAAATGTTGCACCAACATCACCTCATAATCACCAACTCCTGCATATTGTTTGAGCTCATAAAATCTACGCTCATACTGCTCAACAGATAAAGCCATATGACATAAATTGTGAAACTCATCAGCTCATTGTTGCCTCCAATGTTCAGATAGGAAACATGCTCTAAATCTTTCTAAGAAAATTTCCCAAGAAACTAACCCAATCTCTAGATGGAGCTTCTGCTCCTCCAAACACCACCAAGTAGAGGCAAAACCTCTCAGATGCATGATGGCGCATCTAGCTCGGGTATTGCTACCATATGGGTACATAGCAAAACATCTTCCCAAGTCTAATAACTAGGTCTCTGCTTCTAAACCACCACCTGTGCCATCAAATGTAGGAGGGTGTGCCCTCAACAAATCCCTCATATGTACTGCAACTATGGCATCCTGCTCTGTAGTACTAACAATCCTCCTAGGAGATCTATCATGTTCCCTAACCACCTCCTGATCAACTTCCTGCCTCAGACCAAGTCTGAAAAGTACCTCTTCTAGTAGGGGACACAACTATGCTCCCTCATCCTCTGGGTAAATTGGAAACTATTCCCCACTTGTCTGTTGCAACTAAGGACCCAAATTTTTGGCATGCTCACTCTCTTGAGAGCTCTGAGGGGGAGTAACCTGAGGGTTTGGCCCACGGCCTCCACCTCGACCTCTACCATGAAAACAAAAACAAGTCTCAGATACAGAACAAACAAGGCTAACAGAAAAAAATACTACTTAGTCTAACATCTAGGACATCCTAATGGGCTCACAATTATGCAGAGAATCCAGTGTTAGAACCTTTGCTCTGATACCAATCTGTAATGCCCCATCTCGTAACCTAAAGAATGTTGCAATGACTATGATAGTTTAATAATTTTTTTTTAAAGTGTAAACATGAAATTCACTAATGCAAACATTCCCTAAGATACACAACGACACACTACATGTAAATCCCATAGATGACATAAGTAATTAACATAGCATGTGTTTGATTCTCATAAACTTAAGAGCATACATTTAATAACAATTAAATTACATCATAGAAGATATAAAGAACATATGTGATTCTTTCTTTACATTGAAATTAGAATAACATTTACAATACTCATTTACAAATGAGGTAGATCATAAAAAAGTGTACAATTACATATTACAAAAGTTCTCCTCGATTACATTTTAGGAGTGATACAAAAATAATGTTTCCACTAATACAAATGATAAATATGAGAAAGTACATTTCCACACATGAGCTCTCCATCCAAGAAGTACTCATCGCCATGAATAACTGGGGACCCAACGGTGTAAGGTGCACATTCCACCCAACCATGTGGTACCCGTAGGCCCACCCCCCATGCTAGGAGATAGTAAAAAGGTTCCCTAGACATAACCTACAAACCCTAGACACAAGTGAAACCAAACACAAAACTATACAAGTACCAACTTAACTTAAAGGTTACATTGCTTCCAGAACTGAAGGATCAAATACACTAAGTTTAGAAGGATACAATTATTATAGGTGGAGTGTCATCACAATGTTGCATCGGTTACCCAGGTGAATCTTCCTAGGTGTTGGCCCCCATCTTGGGTTACCCTGGTAACCTCTTACGAAACCTGGCCCCACATGCAATCTGTTGTAGAATTGAATATCTTTCATAATGACTAGATATCAATTTTTCCATTCTAGGCCTTCTCGACTCACCCCAAGTTTGAACTAGCCCCTGAGTCAATGAGTGAGGCACATTTAATCTAGTTAAATATTTTAGACTACCTAAAGTGTTGATTTAGTTTTCACTAATTAACTAACTCTACATGAGTTACCCTGGCACCACTTTGTGTGTCGGCCCTCATAAAGAGCCACTCCCCTAATAATAACACAAGGAAACTAAGTTCACTAACTAAGGGTAGACAAGGTGCACATAAACTAACATCAATATAAACAACAATATACCAATGATATCATAACCAGTTCATATAACCAGGTGTCTAAAACTGAATAGAGTCATGTGCACTACCCTAGTTTATTCAAAATATAAAATCATCATTAATACAACTCCCTCTTAAAGAAACTATATTTGGAAGACTTATTAACCCGTATAATCCCCAATATGCCCAATAAAAGTAAAGACAACTTAAAACAATTCGGGCACAATAAGAATCTAATGTTAGGATTTACTAAATCCAATCAAATCAGTTACATATAGCATGAAAATTAATAAACTTGTTTATAGTTCTATTCTCAAACAATAAAAAGAAATTGAATCAAATAGTATAATTCTAATTTTCTCAATTTCACATAAAAATAAATATCAAATTTTCTCTGTTCAATCTTATTGTTTTAAAAACGGTTGATCTCATGCATTACATTACATGCATCTAATAGAAAAAAAACCTTATTAAATGCTAAATTATTTTCCTAAAACTATATAAGTATATATACATACATACATACATACATACATACATACATACATACATACATATATATACACACACAAAAAAAAAATTATATGTATATATATATATATAAAGTTTTAAATCTAAAAACCCAAATTTTGTTTTTAATAAAATATATCAGATTTAATATCAAAGACAAATTACATGAGGGCATAGATGAATTTAGGGCTATGTTTAATACACAGGGCCACCAACTGTTATACATAGCCAACCCCATATGGGGCTACGACTGTGTTGGTAGTTGTGCGCTTCCTGTAAGGGCAACACCGACTACCTCCATAGTTGTCACCCTTTATGGGCGGCTATGGGGGTAACCCTTCTGGCCTCAACAAAATATAATTTTTTAAAAAAATTTCTTGTTAAAATTCACTTGTACGGCAATTTTAAAAACAATTATTTATTTTAATAAAATTTTCATGATTAAAATCCCTGCGACTTTCACAAATTTGCATATAGATTTTTAAAATTTTAAAGAGAATAAAATTCTACAGAATAGTTTCACAATAAAAATACATATATGTACATTTGTATATGTACATGTATATATATTATTTATATACATATATATATGTAAATATATACAATTTAAACAATAAATAAAATTTTATAATCAGGTAATTATTTTCAGAGAGGGTTTTCTACAAGAAATTTATCAATTTACCCAATTTTACTATAGATTTTAATTTCAATAACAGATGGTTTCAATTTCAAATCAAGTTCTCAAAATCTTTCCTATGGGAATAACATAGTTTAACACAGAGGTTTCTGTTTCCTCGAATTTAAACAGAGAAATTTTTTTACAAACCTATTGAGATTTCTTCTGTTTCTTTATGAGAATATTCTATTGTTTAACCATAACCTTCTGTGTTGCTCTCTGATTTTACTATAAAGCTTTGTTTCAAAATTCTACATGGAAAGGTAAAAAATTTTCTATAGAAATATGTTACTGAGAAGAAGAGAAGTTTCAATCAAAATTTCTTCTACAGACAATCTTTTTATTTTACAAATTTACAAAACTTCTACAAATTTAAATCTTTATACAGACAATCTTTTCAAATCACAAAACTAAATAAATAAATAGCAAAGAACATGTTTTCCTATAGCTTGAAAAATTGATAGTTGAAGAAAAGCATTGCCTACTACGTGCAACTTTCCAAAGCCCTTTTTCCAATCTTGAACTTTCAAAAGGATGCAAAGCACTGAACCAGAAATAATCCCAGATATTCTTCCAAAATTTTAAAAAAATTAAAACCCCAAAAAACACAATATTTTTCTAGCAATTCTCTATTCCTTTTCTTTTCCGTGAAGTTCCTTCTTGCCATTCCCAACTCTGGCAATATTCTCTCTGAGAAAATCCTCAACAAGAACTTGCATTTAATTTTACTAACACACATGGAAAATCTAGAAAATATCTTCTAACAAACTCACATATATTTTCTTCTAACAATTATCAAGAATTTATTTCATTTTATTGAATTTAAGATTTCAAAACTAATTTCATTTTTTTCTTTATACATATTTAAAATTTCAATTCACACAAAAGAATTTAATCTATATTTAATTTATTCACTCCAAAAATAAGAAATTTAATCAATTAATTTATTTATTTAATAAAATAACTTTAATCACAATGATTAAATTATTTTACCAATAAACTAATTTTATTAATTAAAATAAAATATGAAGCTTTTATCTACAATATTTAAAATTAATTGAATAAACACTAAATTATAAAGAACATTAATCTAACATTAGATTCAAAAAATAAACCTTTCATAACAAATAATAAGACAAACATAGACGTGACAACCAAACATACTAGACCTAAATTGATGACATATTGTGACTAGGTTTGAGGCTAGACTAGGAAAAACCTCGTTACTATCTCCTAATCAACATTACCATTGAGCCTAGACATGCTTAGACCTATGAAACTAGGTGGAGTTGATGTCATGTACCTGCAATCTTGCAATCATACATCTAATATACATGTATATATATAATCCATGATTCAAACACACCGTGAAGAGATAATCACAGAAATCACAGGGAACTCACAAGTGAGTGATGCAACTCCATTCTCCTCACCAATACAATATCACATCGAACTGAAAAAATAAATATCAATTAATCAACCATAAGCATATATATAGCAATAACATCTGAAGTAAACATCTATGCTAACATAAAGCATGTTAGAAATAATCACCACCAAACAATGTATCATCACATCATAAAATGAATCCACCATCGCTCTAGAGTCAGCGATCAAATACATCAAAAAAAAGTATTAGGATCTATCAAAGTGAAAAACATATTGTCAGAAACATAAGCAAAATGGAGGGGTACTACAATTTTATTTACCTGCAACAATGATGGAGGAGCCCAATGGTGGTGTGTGGATTTAGCACCAACCTATAGTGTACATGACAGAGCCCCATGATATAGCAAGGGAAACTTCCAACTGTAGTGTACATGATAGAGTCCCACGGTATAATAGGGCGTGAATTCTAGCCATAGTGTATGTGACAGAGCCCCATAGTATAACAGGGCGTTACAGAGCCCTGCAATATAGTGAGAGAAGATTTTAATTTTTCCTCACTATTATGCGGGGTTTCGTCACATACACTGCTCGGTGGCATTAAATCCCAACACCATCGCTAGGTTCCTCCATCATTGCTGCTTTCTAAGGTAAATATTATTAGTTACTACTATTATATGTATTTTTGTATTTAAATATATCTATAGTAGTAAATAAATAATAACCTATTTATTTTTATATTTGAATTTTTTATTATATATAATAGGGTATGTGCAAGACCATCATGGAAAAAATAGACCCTTAAGTGGTGATGAAAATTCAAAAAAAATAGAGTTAGGAAACTTGACATAAAAAATTGAATAAGGGGTATGTGTAGGATCATTGTGGAAAAAATAGGCCCTTAAGTGGCAAAAATTCAGAAAAATCAAAGTTAGGCAACTTGACGTAAAAATTTGAATAAAATATCTATATTATTTCAAAAGTATGTAAGAATAGAATCGGTAGAAAATTTAATGTAGTTTCTAAACTACTAGTTTTATTTTTATTTTTAAAAATCTATTTGGTGAAAATTTGAAATTTCAATGCAGTAGTACTTAAATTTCAGGGAAAAAATAAGTAGGTGTCTATCTGACCACCCTAACCACAATAAAATGATAATATTTTTTTATAAGATTTTAGATATAAGTAGAGAACTCATGTCCCGATGTGATGCATATTTTTTGTAATTTTTTTCTAAGTAAATAATTAATTATGAATTTTTTATTGAAATTTTTAAAATATATAAAAAAATTGTATGTCTAACGACATTAACTTGTTCAAAACTCTATGAAATTCAATTTTTCTTTTTTTAATCTTATAGTATGTGAAGTATAGAAAGTGATGCATGTTTTAGATTCAAAAAATGTGATACAATTTGAAAGCTATAGATGTTTTTCAATCAACCTATCAATCAGGATTTTAGTTGTAATTCCAATAGAAAATGAATAATAATTATTTATTAAATTCAAATTAAAACATAATTTATATTGGTGAAAAAATGATAATATCCTTTAAAAGCCCTTTTCGTTTCATTAATTTTGGGTTAAAAAAAAGTCGTTAGCCACATACCCTATACAAACCCATCATATCACCACTTTTTGGCCCATCATGATCCTGCACATACCCTAAGTTATCTATATTATTTCAAAAATATGTAGGAATAGAATATGTAGCAAATTGAATATAGTTTCTAAACTACTAGGTTTATTTAAAAAAAAGAAATCAATTTGGTGAAAATTTTAAATTTCAATGCAATAGCACTTAAATTTCAGGGGAAAAATAAGAAGTAGGTGTTTTTCTAACCACTCTAACTACAATAAAATGATAATGATTTTTTAAAATATTTTAGATATATGTAGAGGACTCATGTCTCGATGTGATGCATATTTTTTTGTAATTTATTTCCAAGTAAATAATTAATTATGAATTTTTACTACAAATTTTAAAAAGATAAAAAATTGTATCTCTGAACACCTTAACTTGGTCAAAACTTCATGAAATTTATTTATTTTAATCCTATAGTATGCAAAGCTTAGAATGTGACTCATGTTTCAGATTCAAAAAATGTGATACCGTTTGAAAGCTATAGATATTTTTCAATCAGCCTATCAATCAAGACTTTAGTCGTAATTCAAATAGAAAATAAATAATAATATTTATTAAATTTAAATTAAAACATGTATAATTTGTATTAGCGGAAATTTTAGAATCTCTTTTAAAAACCCTTTTCATTTCATCCATTTTGGGTAAAAAAATGTCGCTAGCCACATACCCTACACATACTCATCATATCGCCACTTTTTGGCCCATCATAATCCTGCACATACCCAATATTCTAGTAAATAATATAACCTATATATTTTTATATTTAAATAATAATACAACCTATATATACTAATATATATATTTATAAGTATAATTATATAATTTAATCTATATTATATAGAATATATAATATATTAATTATATTTTGTATTAAATAAGAATATAATAGTTATTAATTAATAATTATAAAAATGTAATATATATATATATAATAGTTTTGTTACAAAATATAATATACAATAATAATTAATAATATAATTATATATTTATAATTATTTTTTTATTACATAAAATTTAATATATACTTAGTTACATAGGATAAAGGATGCTTTATTTATATATACACATTTGAATTTTAAAAATATAATAAAACTTAAAAAAAATATTTTAATATAAAAATATTCAAATATTTAGTATAAAAATATTAAAAATTTTAATGAAATTTTCATTAATTTAATTTAAATATTAAAATATTAATTTTTAAAAAATAAATTGATTAGATTTATAAATTTTTCAAGTTGAATATTAATAATTCAAATAGTTTTAAATGTGCTCATTATTAGGATCTTTGTTGTAATTTTCATTTCAATAAACATACTCTTAAACCCTCACTGAAATCATATTTTCAGCTACAACTCGCCAAATTGGAGGAATGAACCAATAATGGCGGGGAAGGGAAAGTAGTAAAAGGAAAGAAAAATAATTGAAAAAATGGTAGAAAATGATGAAGGATTGAGATTCGTTTAACTGCATTGAAATAAATTTCACATGCATTTCAAAATGGGTGCCTAATTTTCTTGGGGGCAGGTGCTTAAAAATATTTATTTATTTCCATTTTTTCTTGGCAACATTGGTACCTAATTCAAACTCAGCCAAATCGGCCTCAATTCAAAATCCTCCCTCATTGTCCTAGGGACACCCGATTGCTATGCAGGGTCTCTTTTGCAATCTCCAAACGGTCTCGACATTGTATGCATAATGGGAAATGGGTCAACATTGGTAGTCGCTCTATTTATTTTTCATGTTATTATTTGATATGGTCTATTTATTTTTCATGTTTTTACTTTCTTTTTCATATTTCAAAGTTTCATAAATCTTTTAAAAATATTAACAAATTTTGAGTTCTCAAATTCTTTATTCATAAATACATAAGAGTTCAATATCCAATCTATTTATACTAATAACCTCCTCTGGATAGATTGTAAAATTTATTTTTTGATTATGGATAGGTAGAGAGAAAGGAGAAAATACAAAACCAATGCTATCCTCTACCATACAACAAGCATAATTTAAATGTAGGAAAAAAGACCTTATTCTACACAGAATTAGGAGCCTTGATCAAGAGTGTACATAAGATTTTAAGATGGTATAGAACAAGTAAAAAGAAACTTCCAAGCTTTGTTTACACATTTTATATATAGCAACCCCTTTTATTATTTTCTTGCATACTAATATACTCCATTTTCTCTTGCAACAAAATATCCAACACAAGATAAATGGTTTCACATACTTTTCCATTAATCTGATGCATTTACAACCCGCCCCATGAGAAACAGTGCCATCATTGAAGACATGCATTCACACTGATGGATTTTTAGCTTTAGTTTTAGTTTTAGTTTTAGTTTTATTTATTTATTTTATTTTATTTTTTAGTTTTAAAAGCATAATAAATCAACAGTTTGCATACTACAAAAGATTCTTTGATTTAATTTTTGTTTTATTAGCTTTATTATCTTTCTTCATGCAACCTATTTTGTTGTCTTCAAAACTCTATATATAGAGTTCTTTGTGACATATTTTATATACAATTTGAATATACAAAATTATTTTCCAATGCTACTATTTTAGTTCTTTGAGCAGATTTGTTGAAGTTTTATGATTGTTTTAGTTTATTTTTTCCAGTATAACATAAGAGCTTTAAATTTTTATATCTTTCAATCACAACAAAATTTCAATGACAACTCTTAGTTTGTAATTTCATAGACTAGTTTTGTAACAACATTCTCCAAACATAGGAGTTTACATACACATATGAAAGTATTAGTTCATAAATAACTAAATAAATGACTACCATCAATAAATAAATGACTAAACCATGACTAAATAAATGACTACCATGACTAAATAAATGACTACCATGACTAAATTAATGGCTGTCATGACTAAATAAATGACTATTATGACTAAATAAATGACTACCATGAATAAATAAACAACTACCATGACTAAATAAATGACTATCATGACTAAATAAATGACCAGTTAACAACAATCAATGACTAAATATACTACCAAATTGATTAGTCAAAATAACCAATAAATGACTAAAAATGGTTTAGTCATGAATTTGGCCATGTTATAAATGACTGGTAATAAACTAAGTACTAATGATAACATGACCAAGCTTAGTCACATATATGCAAATTTTAGTAGTTTTTTTAGTCATTTATTGCTATTTTTCTACTAGTGCCATGAAAATATTGTTCTTCGAGAAGTACCAAGACTATTGTAGAGGACTTGATAGGAGGAGAGATGATTTTTTTAGAATTTCACAGAAGTAGGATGAGCCATTAGAAGATTACATGGAGAGATTTTAGTATTCCTTGAAGAAAAACCCATAGAACAAGTTATCAAAAGAATCCCTCAATTTAGTATTTTTGAGGGGAGTCACTGAGGACTGCATGGATTCCCTCAATCTTATTAGGAAAGGGAATATAATTAATGCTATGAGATTTCCACAATCCATAACGTTTGCAATTTTTTGTTTTTGGATTTTGATAGTGTTTGAATTTTGTATCAAAATATCTCAAATACCATTTGAAGACATTTGCAAGTTTTGCAGAAAGTAATCTAGGACCTTCACTAAGAGGGTAAGAGGAGAGAGGACATCCACCATTAGCAAATCATCTATTAGGGTTTCAAAAATTGAAATAATAAATTTGTTGTCCAACATGAAGCAGGACATTATCAGTCATCTGATAACTCAGTTGGAAACTCTCCACATCAAGAAGAAGCAAGATGTAGCTGCAACAATTCTCATTGAATATCACACAAGTTGTAGGAAAAGGTAAGCAAATTGTAAATGTAAGAGGGTGGCTAGCATTCAACAAGAAAAAATTAAGAAACCTTATTTTCAGCCACTTGAAGGAAAGGATGGACAACTATATTATATAGCTCAAAGAAGGCCATGGCAACGAAGATAAGGTATGCCACAAGACCCTCTTAACTTTAATTCATCTTTTCCCATTGGCAATCAAATGTTTTTTACTTGGAGTTCTCAGCCTTGGTTAAACAACCAAGGCCCATGGAAAAACCCTTGACAATGGCCACAACCTCAGCCGAATCAGAACTAGCAACAACCAAATTCTTGGTCAGAACAAAATTTCTAGGGTTCCAATCACAATCCCCAATGGCCAACACAACAGAACCAATGACAGCCACAATGGAAAAAATACCAACAATGGTAGAAACAAAACATGAATTATCAACAACCTATGCTTCCTCCCCAACCCCCCAAAAAATCCATAATTCCTCCATCAAATCCTACATCTCATCCACCCAAACCACCATAGTTACTTTCCCAACCTGCACCTAATCCTAACAACTAGCTTGTCCAACATGCTTATACTAGTGAGGCTATGCAATAGGCCACTTATGGGGTAGACGTAAGTTATTTCTACCTCAAGTTAGGGAAACAACTAGATGGAACTTCATCCCCTCAAATCACTGAAATAGAGGATGAAGAACTTGCAGTTGAAGCTTTAGACAAACCACCTTTAGAACTCAAGTCAAATCAGGTACACCAAACTACCTCAAGTCCACTTCCCTGAATTCTTAGCCATTCAAAAACATCACACATAGGTTGAGACATACCTTCTAGGTCAACTAAAGGATGCGACCATGAAGATTCCACTCATCTAAGCTATTAAAAACATACCAATTTGTACAAAAACTATGAGGGACCTATGTCTTAAGAAACTAGGAAGGAAAAGGAAGGATCCTCAAATAGTTCATGTCTTAGGAAACCTTGTTGATATCATGTTAAGGAACATTACTATCCCTAAATATATAGAACCTGGTAGTCTAGTAGTGGATGTTTAGATTAATGGGACCCTTATCAAGAATACCTTGATAGACTTGGGGGAAGCAATCAATGTCATGACTAAATAAACAATGCCATTTCTTCAACTATCCAACCTTAGACCTACACAAATTGTACTACAGTTATCTAATTTAGGTCAACAGTTAAGCTTGAAGGAATCATTGAAGATTTAGTTATTGTAATAGATTCCTAAGAATATCTTGTTGATTTCATAGTTTTACAACCTAATGTTAACCTTGCAGGATATCCACTCATCCTAGGCAGACCATGGTTAGCTACAACTGATGCATTCATAGGTTGTAGGTTTGGAAATATGATAATATCTAATGGAATAGTGACCAATAAATTGGTCCTATATCCTCCAGTCCAAACTTATGCTAATCTTGAGCAAACTATTTGTCCCACTTTGGATGAGGAAGATGATTATTCCCTATAGACTTTAATGATAATAGAACACAATCCTTTGTTAGATGATCAAGAAAAAGATGAGTTGATTGCTCATATAATACAAAATTATTGTAGAAGGATCCCATAGCAACAAGACTATCTCACATGTCTACAAGATCCCCTACAAAGTATTATACCCACTAATTCCTAAGAAGAAATATCTTAGATATTTCATTCCTTACAACCACAATAATGTGTACAAATCATTCCAATCCTTGACCTCTAATCTATACAAGAATTATCCAAAGAACTAGAAGTCATGCCAGGAAAAATGTTGAACATGAACAATGTATTGACTGAAGAGCAACAAAATTCCTTTCACACAGTGTTGTAGGCACATGCAACACATGCATGGGACTACCATGATATGAAAGGTATATATCATAACTTATGTATGCATAGGATCTATTTAAATGATGGTTATAGGTCCATTAGACAACCTCAAAGATGAATGAACCCTACCTTGAGAGAAATAGTCAAAGTTGAAATTCAAAAACTCCTTGATGCATGCTTCATTTATCTTATATCTGATAGTGAATGGGTCTCACCTTTAGTCATTGTTCCCAAGAAAGGTGGATAATGAAGAGTTTGTGTAGATTATAGGGAACTAAACACAACAACTAGGAAAGAACACTTTCCATTTCCCTTTATAGATCAAGTTATTAACTCTTTAGCAGGGAAAATGTAATTTTTATTCCTATATGGTTTCAGTGGCTACAATTAGATCAAAATTACTCCAAAGGATTAGGACATGACAACATTTACATGTCCTTGGGGTACTTATACTTACTCTATTTTTCCCTTTGGCTTATACAATGCTTGAACTACCTTTCAGAGGGAAATGGTCAACATATATTTTTTATTATGTTGATGATTGTATTGAGAGATATATGGATGACTTCACAACATATGGGGAAACCTATGAGGAAGCCCTTAGCAATATAGAAAAAGGTATTAAAGAGATGTAAAGAACATAAATTCTCTGTTAGTAATAAAAATGCTTTATGATGATGACTTAAGGAATTATTTTAGGAAACTTCATATCTAGTGCAAGGATTAAGGTTGATCCACATAAGATAGAAACCATTTCTATATTATCTATTCCATAGAAGTGAAGGGATATCAAAAGTTTCCTTGGACATGCAGGCTACTACGGGAGGTTTATTAAAGACTTTAGTAAGATTTATGCACCATTGTTTTTTTTGCTAACTAAAAGTATTAAATTTGATTGGACAATAAAGTGTCAACACTCCTTTGAATATTTGAAGAAGGCCTTAACCCAAGCACCTATTTTGAGGGGGGAAAATTGGACCTTACCATTTAATATGTGTACTGATGCTTCAAATTTTTCTATTGGAGCAATTTTGGGTCAAAAAGAAGGTAACAAGGAATATGCAATCTATTACATTAGCAAGAATCTTCAGGGAGTAGAGCTGAATTATATTGTTACAAAAAAGGAGATGCTGGAAATAATGTATTCCATCATTAAATTCAAGCATTACATCACTGGTTATTCAATTTTTTTCTAGAAAAACTATACATCCATTAGATATCTTATGAACAAGCCTATAGTAGGAGGTAGACCAGTTAGATGGCTGCTCCTTCTACAAGAGTTTGATATTACAATAGTGAACAAACCTCAATTACAATATTTTCTATCAAGGTTTCCAACACAATCAATATAAAGAGTAGTGTATGACTCATTTCTATATGAAATCTTGTTCGATCTTGGTGCATCCATGATAGGAGAGTCCTCAAAGAGAACTATCTGAACTGTGCAACGAGAGTTACACAACAAAAGAAATAGAAAATATGGAAGTAAATTTAGATTCAAACATTATCATTAACAAAAACCTCAATGACAATTGAATTGCAACATTTGAGCTTACAAATTCAGCTCACAGGCATGATACAACATGCTCAAATACAATATTCATATGTGATCCTTAATGTGAGATGAAATCTGTGTTGTAGAAAAAAAGGACCCTTTGATTGACATGGGATTAATTGGACTTAATGAGGCCTTAATCTAGTGTTGTGAGGCATTTTATGCATACACACTAGCTCTTAGACCCTTGCAAATCAAATAACATGCTTTGAATGATGTCTTGTAAAGGTGTTGTAAAGTCTTGTAAAGGAATTTCATGCTCTTCTAGACTTAATTAACCTATTTCTTCCTAATTCAAAATTATAAAATGTATTTAATTACATCATCACATCAATATAGAAGGCTTGTAAAGTAAATTTATCTTTAACCAAGTGTTGTAATGTGTCTTTCATGTTCACATTGGTTCTTGTTCCTTCCTAGGCTATATGGACCTCATTTTAATGTTGAAAAGTGTATTTAATCACACTTTGAAATTGATTTGTGTCCCATTCCCTATTTAGCATTTACATCATCACTAATAGGTCCCTAATGACCCATATTGTCCATGCCGAGGCATAATTTGATCAAATAACTGACATAGTCATCATATAAGCCTAATTTTTTTTACTTCTTGGCATTCCAGCTAGCAAAAATGACCCCAGTGGGACCCATTCACTATTAGTGGCGAATTAGTCCCATATGGGTTGGACCCATTCACCATTAGTGGTGAATAAGTCCCATTTTGAGTCATTTTTGGGGTATGAGTAGGAAAAATTAGGGTTTAACTTTATTTTTTCTACATGTCTGGTCGTGCCCACAAAAGGATATGAAAATCATAGTAAAACTTTTCCTGGGAATTGGACATTCTGATAGGTGACTAATATCTCTCTGTGGACGTTCATTTACTTGTCAAACCAGGGGACATATACTTTAAATGGCGCGGAAAAATATATGCACTAGGAACTAGTTTCGGTCAAATCTTAGCAGAAATAAATACTGGAAAGGAATTCTATCTATGCCACAGGAAGGTAATGCAAAGTTCTTTAACTCAACTATGATTTGATTAAAACAGAAACCATAACAACTACGACTGAAACACAAACTATGAATTGGCCTTATGCTACAGGAACAGGCACATGGATGGATTCCCTATGCTACAGGAGCAATACAAGACTGAGTTTGTATGAAAACTTCAAAGATGAAAGCTAACTAAAGATGAACAGAAAAGAACGACTAACTAACTAGCTATAGATACTTACTAAGTGGGCCCCCTTAGCAAGCATCTACTGATTATGCAGGTGCTGAACTCAGAACTTCATTAAACTTTATTCATGAAAACAAAATGATATGCATTGTTTTGTTGATATTGAAACTAACAACAAACTTTGTCTCTTGTCAAACAGATTTTGCTTTTCATTGTTATACTGACTCTTACATGATATTGGCTACTCTGTTTCTATCTTACTTTAACTATCATCTCTCTTCTCACTCGTGCAGGAGGAGTACTTTATTTAAAATTAGGAGAGCAACTAACTAACTAACCCTATCAAAGAAAGATGTGGAAGTAAAGTGTATCCCAGAATCAAGGAACAAACTTCATAAATGAGTTTATGCGTTTAACCCGATCTAGAGAGAATCTAGCGCTCCACTCTTTCTAGATTGACTGTCATTAAAAATCTTTCCCAATGGTTTCGGTCAAAGAGTCTTCGCTGGAGCTTCTTCGAAGTCATGCAGGAAATAGGATTTACTGCAAGGCTGAGATCGGTTGCGCTTGACTTGATCATTCTTCAACAACCTATGAAACAAAAGGTAAAAGATGCGAAAGAAAAGGCATATAGCACATACACGATATCCGTTCATTAATCACACATTTAAATCTATTTCATCATTCAAAAATTGTATGTGATATACCAGTCATTTAGGGAGTCAACGGGGCAATAAATGTAATCAAGTCAACACAATAAGCTGCAGGAATATGAAAGTATTTTGCTAAAGGATATCCCCATAAAAGGTTTCAAAAGAGTTTTAAACAACCACAAATAACAAAAGTAAAGGCATTAAAAGTTTATCATAACATCCAAACTATGAGCACATTTTAGGCTCATCACTGCCCCCTACTTAGCCCAATGCTAGTCCTCTAGCATTAACTTTCCTGGTGGTTTCTCTGAAGTCAGTGGTTGCTGCATGACTCTGAAATAGATTTCCAAACCTGTAATAAAATCCTCTGAAAGCCTGGCACCTTTCATACCTTCGGTTTTCTAAATCATCATTAAGATTTGTAGCCTGGTGAGGATAGAGGGGCCACATTAGTATAGGGGGTCTAAATGTCAATGGCAACTATAGTTCAAATCTCGTTTGAAGTCCCAATTGTATATATTTGTTTGATCATTTGAGAGCTGCTGTGAAATTTAGGGGATTGTGTGGTTATGATCTTCTTAGCCCAACAGTTAATCTTTCCCACCTTTTCTCACTTTTGGTGTATGCCAGTCTCCAAAATGAATATGGTTGTGTCTGAAATTCATCATATACCTATTTCCTGATATCAAATATTTTCTCTCTGGATGTAACATTATTAATGCCATATGTCAAAGAAAACCAGTCTTTCAACATTGCATGGGGGTTTGAACTTTGAGAGCGCAATGGAACAGGCTCAGTTTTCTCAGCTTCCTCATATGTTTCCCACTGCCTGCCATAATTCACCTCATTTGCTGCCCATGAAATAAATGATCTCAAATGGATATCACCAATATATAGAAGAGGATTCCATTCCGTTTCAAATGGAATTAAAAAAACATGTAAAAAGAATTCACACAGAGAATTTCTTAACCAATTAGGGGCTGCCTGGTATGCTTCGTAAAATTCTTTGGCAGCATGAAGTATAGGATCTTGGTTTCTGGAAATTCTCATTAGTTGGAACCATAAGAACTATTCTTTAAGGCACAAAGCATAAATTCTGGGTGGTGGTCTGCATTCCATAATCTGACCAGTTACTTTTAATATTTCATCCATTTTTTCTTTCAACTTAGTAATTTCCTATTTCTGACTTTCAATTTCCTTTTTCAATTTCTTCTTTTCTACTTCCCATAGACTTTGTTGCATGTCAGTCTGGGCTATGTGTCAAAAAGTCAGGGTTTGCAATGTAACTAGTTCCCAGTTAGCTTTAACATATTCCAGAAACTCAATCAAAAATGGCTTCTTATAAATGACAATGGCTTTACAAGTTGTAGGGTGAAATACAGCTTCACTAGGCACATTCAATTGTTCAGTCTGTTCCTGCTCTTACTGCAAGCTAAATTATTCTTGTTGCTATGGTGGAGAAGTCTGTGCTTCCTCTGAAAACTGCATAGCAGTGGTAGCCAAGTCATCAAGATTTGGTAACCCTTGCTCATTATGCCCTGTTTCTTTTATCTCAACTTGTTCCTCTTCAGGAACGAATGAACTCTGAGCAGCATTCTCGGACACATTCTAAGAAACATTAAATTCAGACTCAATAGAACCTTCTAAAATTACAATAACCTCTGGTTGAGGTGAAGCAGGGGAGGTCTTACATTGTTTTCTTGTGGAAACTCTTCTTGGCACTGATGCGGCTGTAGAAGGTGTTCTGGTAGCCTTCCTCTTTCTGGTCTGCTTAGAGGGTTCTGCCCTACCAGATGATAATGGTGAATTGGTGTTAACAACAGGTGTTGCTGTAGGAGAGATGACCTTCATAGGTTAAATACCTGATTACGTAAGTAGCATACTCTGAATAAGGAGGAGGCAATGATACGCGCTTGCATCCCTGCTTGGAGACTTCTAAAGGTCCATCAGTGAGCATTAAAAACTCAGCCCTTGCAGTGGCAACATCTAAAGAAAAGTTTTCTCCAATGGCTAGAAGCCTGGTTACTTCAACAATTCTATCTCAGTTGCAACAACTGTTATACCCCATACAATAGCTTTCCCTTCAGAAAGGGTTCTCAAAAATTCTCTAGCAGCCTCCTCATCAAAATCATTTAAACTCAAAAAGTAATTTAACCATCCACAGAGGCTAAATGCGTGGACTGTTTGCGGATTTTGCAATAATAATTCATAAGCTACAAGCTCATGTCGCACTAGCTAACTACCCATGTTCACAGCTGAACTCAATTCCTTGTTGAAAATTCAAATTCTCTGTTTCCCTTTCTGCTCTAGTTTTTCTTTTGTTGTACCGTCACATTTCTTTCTTTTCCAAAAATGAAAATTTTGAACAAACAATCTTAATCGTAATTTACAAGAAAAACATGCAATAAAGAAGGACATGCGATCATATTTGGAAAGTACCAAAAAAGTATTAAAGAAAGGTTATTTGTGCAGTTATGGCAATGGCAAAAAGATAGGTTTTAAAAGGTGGATTACCCCGCCCCCTACTTGGAGTATGACCTGTGTCCTCACATGTACTAAAGAACATGCATAGATTAGGTAATAATGACTGGTACTGTCATAGTAGTAAATGAATAGAATAAAATAAATCAAATATGCGATAAGAAAAGATATGGTGTACCTTTGATAATTTCACGTACATGTGAAGAAAGATGATGACATCTGCATGAATTGACAGTTGGAAAAGATATCTTAATTAAGGGTGATGCAGACAGATGAAGTGGATGGGTGACGTGGGCAGACAAGATTAACAGATGGAATGGATAGATGGGATGGATGGATGGAAGATAAAAAAGTGAGATGGGGGCGATAAATGAGAATGGAGAAAAAAGGGGTTTCCTTTTAAAAATAAAACTTTTATTATGGGCATACTTTTTTAAAATTACGGTGAAGCTGTAGGAGAAAGGCTAAAGCCTTCGGCTACAGGAAGAGTAGTGGGAGGAACCTGAACGAACTGCTGCATGAATTCTTCCTTTGAGACTGGTTTATGGTACAACTGGAGTCGATGGCCATTAACTAGCAATTTGAAACGGATTGGATCAATTGTCACCAGCTGTACAACTCCATTGTTGAACACATTTTCAACTTCATAGGGGCCAAGCCAGCGTGTTGTGAGCTTACCCTAGTTTTCTTGATATCCGAAATCATATAACAAAGCCCAATCACCAGTAGAAAATTTCTTGGTTTTGATGTGTTGATCATGCCATTTCTTCCTTTGTTGTTGGATTGCTTCGATGTGCTGTGGGGTGAATTTCTCATTTCATCCAAAGCATTTAGCTATAGGAAATGGTCCTTCTATGCTTCAGATATGTCCATATTGAGTTCAAGAGCTGTCCTCAAAGTTTTGTGCTCAAATTCTATGGGTGACATGGTTGTTTTCCCATAAAGCAGCTCAAATGGTGTAAACCCAGTTGTTCTCTTCCATGTGGTTCTGTAGGCCCAAACTGCTTTAGGAAGTCTATTGCTCCAATATTTTTTATGGATCTGCACTATCTTTGTGAGGATCACCTCAATTTCCTTGTTTGTTACCTCTGCCTGACCATTGGCTTGAGGATGATAGGGGCTGGACTTCCTATGTTTGATTTTATAGTCATTTATTAGTGCAATGATCATATTCGACATAAACTAAGCTCCCTGATCAGTTACAAGCTCTCTGGGAACTCCAAATCTAGTGAAAATTTGTTTGTACAGAAAATCAACAACTTTGTTATCCCGAGCATGAGTAATAGCTTTTACTTCAACCCATTTTGTGACATAGTTCGTGCAAACTAGAATATATGACTTGCCATTTGATGGTGGATCAATTGGTCCCACAAAATCCATCCCCCATTTATCAAAAGGGGTGACTATTACCTGTGGATATAGTGGCATTTCATCTGACTTAGTTGGTCTTCCCATACGCTGGCATTTGTCACATTTCCTAGTATAGGCCATAGCATCCTTGTGTAATGTTGGCCAGTAGTACCCTATTGTAAGAACCTTTATTGATGTTCTTTTTGCTACAAAATGTCCCCCACATGGTTCATCATGGCAAGCATGCAAGATATCATAAGTCTCATCTTCTCTTACACATCTTCGCATTACTTGATCAGGTCTAGTATAAAATAAACAATTTGCAATCTAAGAAAAGTTAAAACTTTTCTTTATTAACAATTTTTTTTCTTTTGGAGAAAAATGGGCTGGTATTCTGTTTGCTGCTAGATAATTGGCAATGTCTGCATACCATGGTGTATGTGCAGTAATGGAAAACAAGTGTTCATCTGGGAACCTATTATCAATGACCTCGTGTTCAATAGGTGCAGCTGATTGAAGTCTTGATAAAAAGTCAGCCACAACATTAGCTCTTTTTGGTTTGTCAATTATTGTAATGTCAAATTCTTGTAACAACAGGAGCCATCGTGCCAACCTACTAGAGATGGCAGGTTTGTTCATCAGATACTTTATTGCTACATGGTCAGTATGGATGAATATTTGATAACCTGTGGCATAATGCCTAAATTTATTCAAAGCATACACTACTGCAAGCAATTCCTTTTCTGTAACAGTATAGTTGAGCTCATGACCTTGAAGGTTTTTACTGATAAAGTAAATAGCATGATCAATTGAATTTTTTTTTTGACTTAGAACTGTTCCTATACCAAAATCAGAGGTATCAGCATGTATGTGAAAAAAAAATTCTATTTTGGACCTTGAAGAATAGGGGCTTTAGTAAGCAAGTCCTTTAGTTGTAGGAAGGATTTTTCACAAGCCTCTGTCCACTCGAATTGAGAATCCTTAGTTAACAAGGCATAAAGTAGACTGAAAATTTTATTTAAGTCTTTTATAAACCTTCTATAATACCCTGCATGGCCAAGGAAACTTCTGACATCTTTTTGTTTTGCAGGAGTTTGTAAATTTTGAATAACTTTAATTTTAGCAAGGTCAACCTGAATTCCATTCTTTGAAACATGATGACCTAGAACAATACTTTCTTCCATCATTAGAAAACACTTTTCACTATTTAGAGACAAATTTTGCTCTCTACACCTTTTCAATATCTTTTCTAAATTCACCAGTGCTTCTTCAAATGTGACTCCATAGGTAGTGAAATCATCCATAAATCTCCATATAATCATGAGATATATCAAAAAAGATACTAATTACTACTCTCTGAAATGTTGCTAGCGCATTACATAGACCAAACGACAAGATTGAAGAAGCAAGTGTTCCCCATGGACAGGTAAAAGTTTTCTTATCTTAATCTTCAGGGGCAATTTTTATCTGATTGTACCCACTGTAACCATCCAAAAAGGAAAAATATCTTTTTCCAGATAGTGAGTCTAGTACTTGGTCTACAAAAGGTAGTGGAAAGTGATCTTTTTTAGTGGCACTGTTCAACTCTTTGTAATCTACACACACTCTCCATTTTCCACCTTTCTTGGGGACAATGACTAGTGGAGAAATCCATTGACTGTCAGAGATTGGATAAATAAAACCAGCATCAAGCAACTTTTGAAGCTCACTTTTAACTATTTCCCTAAGTGTTGGATTGACTCTTCTTTGAGGTTGTCTAACTAGTGAACAATATTTTTTGATATATATCCTATGAGTACAAACTCAAGGATCTATTCCTTGCATGTCCCCATATTCCCATGCAAAAGTTTTATGCTGATCTTGTAGCATTTTTAATAAGTCAGCCTGTTGAGACTATGACAGATTGCTATTGATATTCAAACAATGACCTAGAGACAATTCTATTTTCTTAGTGAGATTACTCATAGAATCTACAGGTGATGTTTGTACCTCTTGTGGAAGCAAATTATGAAAAATCACTGGAAGTTTAAGCAGTGAACTTTCAGAATCTGGTTGCTACAAGAAACATTGTAAATAGGTACCATTTGGATCAGAAGAACTACCCATATCAGAGTTTACTGTAGAATTTGAAAAAGGAAAGCATCCTTACTATGAAGTTGTGAGAATGGATTATTTTGAATCATCATTAATTGAGCCAAAGAATTGGCTTCTTCAGTTTCTTCCCCCACATCTGGCCAAATAGGTTGGGACAAATCTGGTTGAGGTCTAGTAGGTGGATATAGAGCCAATTTTTTTGTGGACTGTCCATCAGAAATAGTCATATCTCTAGAGTGACATCCTATAAAAGCGTCAGCAGTTGCTAACCATGGTCTACCAGGGATAACTGGATACCCTCTTAAAGTTTCCTTAATTGATAATATTGTAAAATCAGCTGGATACTCCTAAGATTCAAGAGTGACAATTACATCTTCCACTATCCCATTAGGTTTAACTGTGGAGCTATCTACAAGTTGTAGAACTATGGGTGTAGACCTAATGTTTGAAATATTCAAGGAGTCCATAGTATGCTTTGTCATGACATTAATGTCAACACCTAAATCAATCAAAATATTTTTTACAATTTGGCCATTTATATGTATCTGCACTACAGGACTTCCAGGGTCAATATACTTTGGGATGACTACATTTTCCAACATTATATCAATCAATTTCCCTAAGACATGAATTATTTGAGGATCCTTTTTCTTTCATCTAGGCTTCTTCAAACAGGCCTCTTTAATAGCTTTTCCAAAAATAGGAACATCTTTAATAGCCTAAAATAAATGGATTTGAATATGTACATTCTTGAGCTGATCCAGGATGTCAAAAGTGGGTTCTTTCATGGATTTAGATGTAGTAATTTGAAACCTCTGAGGAAAAGGTGGGTTGTCTTGATTTTGCAAAATAGACTCCTTAGAAACTATATCAGTTATGGGCATATGCTTAGCAGACATAGCAGGTGCAGTAGATTCTTCAAAGGGAAAATCTAGTATTTCAGTAATCAGAGGTAGTTTTGGAGCAGGTAAAGTGGTTCTAGACCTCAAATGGATGTCATTAACGTTTAAGGCATAAGCTTGATATTGGTTCACTTTGGCAAGATACACAGGCTACTATGGCTGTTGTTGTTGCTTATTATTGGGATTTGGCAACGGCTGGGCAGACATAGGTGTTTGTTTTGGAGGTCCAAGATTTGTGGCAGTTGCTACAGGAGGTGGCATGAGGGCCTATGGTTGTGGCTGTGGAATCTGCAGGAATCTAGGGGATCAGTTTTGCCATTGCTGAGGCCCTCTCCATTGAGGATTTTGCTGCCAATTTCCTGAAAGTGGGGTCCATTTCCCTTGTGGCTGCTGCCAACCTCCTTGAGGAGATTGCCATTGCGGGTTCTAATAATTAGGCCAACTTGGTTGAGGTGGATTCCAGGGTGGTGGTGGTCCATATGCATGTTGCCATTGGTTATTATAGCTAGAATAAGGATTACCAAAAGTTAAAGGATCTTGAGGCATACCTTGTCTTTGGGCCCATGGTCTCCTTTGTGCAACAAAGAAAACTTGATCATCATCACCTTCTACTGGCTTGAAGTTAGTAGGTAGTTGTCTGGCTTCCAAATTAGCCACCATCTTGCATCTGCAGTCACACTTATTTTGTCTGTAGTATGGATAGAACTCAGCCAAAACTACCTCAGCCTCCTCATGTTTCCTCCGAGCTTGCATAGTGTCCAGTTGTGTAGCCATATTATTAATGATGTCCTGCTTGAAGTCAGATAGAAAATTTGTTATCTCCATTCGACAAACTCCACTAGAAGAAGACTTCCCCATTATAGCATGATGACCTCAACCTTTCTTAACTATTGCTCGAGCGTAGTTAAGACATATTTTCTTTATATCATCCCAAGGTAGTTGGGTTATATCACCTCCTCCCATCAGGTCCAGGGCGTCTATACAGGCATCACTGATTCCCCTTAGAAAGAGTAGTTTCTGAGAGTCCTTGTTGAGAGTATGGTTTGAGTTCCTCTTTAGTGAAAACAAAAATCTGGAAATATAATCTTCTAGACTTTCATCGTCTTTCTGTTGAATTTGGAATATATCATCACCTTTGCTGGCACTCTTATAGTATTCCTTATACTTTTCAAGGAATTTCATCTACATGGCCACCCAACTATCAACAACACCTCTTCCTAGACTCATGAACCATATGAGAGCTCCCTCCTTCAAGGTGGAAGGAAATAGCTTCAATTTATGAGCATTTGTGTTGTAGTCATAACTGCGACAAAAGACATCAAATTCAAACAGAAAAGTTTCTGGGTCCTCTGTGACCATGCCATAGAATTTTGGAAGTAGTGATGAAGGTATATTCTTAAGATTGTCAGTATCTCATTGGGGAACAATAGGAAACTCAAAAGCAGGAGGTGGATTATTTGCCATGTTTGCTTGCTGGAATAACAGAGCAAATGGATTTTCCTCAGGTTCGTTGTCAGCTAGGTCAAATGGTAGTTCAACAAACAGGTTTTTAGGGATGAACCTTCCTAGTGCGTCTCTTCTTCTTCTATGCATGCAATACGGTGAATAGTGGCTTGAAAGATTTAGAAATTTTTTGACTAACAAACTAAACTAATGCTAACAATGACTTCTGAAAAAATCCTAGTTGGACGCCATCCCCGGAAATGGTGCCAAAAATGGTCGCGCCCACAAAAGGATATGAAAATTATAGTAAAACCTTTCCTAGGAATTGAAAATTCTGACAGGTGACTAATATCTCTATGTGGATGTTCATTTACTTGTCAAACCAGGGGACGTATACTTTAAATGGCGCGGCAAAATATATGCACTAGGAACTAGTTTCGGTCAAATCTTAGCAGAAATAAATACTGGAAAGAAATTCTATCTACACCACATGAAGGTAATGCAAAGTTCTTTAACTCAATTATGATTTGATTAAAATAGAAACCATAACAACTACGACTGAAACACAAACTATGAACTGGCCTTATGCTGCAAGAACAGGCACAGGGATGGATTCCCTATGCTATAGGAGCAATACAAGACTGAGTTTGTATGAAAACTTCAAAGATGAAAGCTAACTGAAGATCAACAGAAAAGAATGACTAACTAACTAGCTACAGATACTTACTAAGTGGGCCCCCTTAGCAAGCATCTACTGATTACGCAGGTGCTAAACTCAGAACTTCATTAAACTTTATTCATGAAAATAGAATGATATACATTGTTTTGTTGATATGGAAACTAACAACAAACTCTGTCTCTTGTCAAACAGATTCTACTTTTCATTATCATACTGACTCTTACATGATATTGGCTACTATGTTTCTATCTTACTCTAACTATCATCTCCCTTCTCACTCACGCAGGAGGATTACTTTATTTAAAATCAGGAGAGCAACTAACTAACTAACCCTATCAAAGAAAGACGTGGAAGTAAAGTGTATCCCAGAATCAAGGAACAAACTTCATAAATGAATTTATGCGTTTAACCCGATCCGGAGAGAATCTAGCGCTTCACTCTTTCTAGATTGACTGTCATTAAAAATATTTCCCAATGGTTTCGGTCAAAGAGTCTTCGCCAGAGCTTCCTCGAAGTCATGCAGGAAATGGACTTTACTGCAAGGCTGAGATCGGCTACGCTTGAATCGATCATTCTTTAACAACCTGCGAAACAAAAGGTTACAGATGTGAAAGAAAAGGCGTATGGCACATACATGATATCCATTCATTAATCACACATTTAAATCTATTTCATCATTCAAAAACTGTATGCGATATACCAGTCATTTAGGGAGTCAACGAGGCAATAAATGTAATCAAGTCAACACAATAAGCTGCAGGAATATGAAAGTATTTTGCTACAGGATATCCCCATAAAAGGTTTCAAAAGAGTTTTAAACAACCACAAATAACAAAAGTAAAGGCATTAAAAGTTTATCATAACATCCAAACTATGAGCACATTTTAGGCTCATCAATGTCGACCTCTGATGACGTATAATTGGGATACTAAGGCACAATTACCTATAAATAAGTGTTTTTTATCCGCATTTTACATATTACAACTCATTTTTACATCTATCATCTTTAATTCATCATCTATCTTCTCATCCAAATCAAGCAAGCTAGGGTTTCTTCATTAGAAGTCATCAAGATAGCCTTCTAAAGCATTCAAGGGTTGAATCTTCATGTATTGCTCAAGACTTTCAGGATCATTCATCATGGAAAGGTAATCAATTCCATTTTTCATGTTTCATTCCACTATTTCATCATTTTAGTTTAATTACCGGTTTGACCAAGGCAAACCGCCATATGCCCTAATGTTCAACATTTTCTCTTCTCTTCTTATGTGTTTGTAGATTTAAGACTCTTGGAAGCTTAGAAATCATTGAAGATCAAGTTGATAATTTATTCAAGTCACCTCTTCATCATTCAAGTCAAAAATATCAAGAAAAAGTCACTTATAGGTCAAAAATTGGCAATTTAAGATCCATACACCTAGAGGTGCAGATTGAGCAATTAGAAAGCTATAGATTCCATTTTTGAGTTTTTAGAAAGTCCAAAGTTAACGAATTTTCCATTAGTGGAAAATGAGTCCCACTATACATTTTTTCTATTTTTTTTGTAGATTTGGACACCCATTTGGCTAAAACGGGCTCTAACTTATAGTCATCTAGAACTGGGACTAATTCTCCTAGAGTGGAAAATGAGTCCCACTAGGCCTAAATTTCAGTATCAGTGGCCTTTTATATATCTTTTCTATCCTTCATCAAGATCATAGGTGCACACTTTCAGTTTGATTCATTTCTACATAACACAATGTGTTTTCAAATAAGTTGAATTTCAATAGTTTAGCATACTTAATCAATCAATATTATCAATTATTTTCATCTAGAATATTTCATTTAGACATAATTTCATTATAAATATCTTATATTGAGTGAACCACCTAGGTTTCAAAGGTTTATCTCTCTCCTGTTAGGTGAAAAACCCTAAGAGTGCAAGAGAAGTACATAGACCCAAAATCTATGGTTCAAAATCTTACATCTCAGATCTAATGTTCATCTAAATACCTTATAATGATCTATTACAATGATTCATATCACATCTTGAGATCTAGAATTATCTACGTCAGCCAAAGATTATTACAATCTCCAATGAAAGAAAATGTAATGTGTGCATGAACATGTCAACCTCAAAATTGAATTACTCCATGGTGAATGCATATGATGAAGTGTGGATGTATAATTAAGGTTGGGGAAAATACATGGAAAAATTATAATCACATTTTTGAGATCCGTAAGTTATGGGAAAGATCCACGAGCGATGGAACTAGTAGTTAGGTTTGAAAATTATTCTCGTGGTAGTTCAAGAAATTGCCACAAAATCCGTAAGTGATAACTTACCCAAAAAAAGACGTAATCGCACTCAAATATTGGAATAAGGAAAATGAACATTTCCACAATGTAAACATAGATCCACAAGTTCTAGTGAGACAATATGATGAATCCACCAACACGAACTGAGCAAGAACAGAACAAGAAGATAAACTGAAAGAAAATATTTTTTGGGTGATGCAAGATTTCCAAGAACCAAGGATGCTCCTACATTAGACATCTAGGGTTATTGAAAAGTGAGTCCCTCACTGTGTTGGGGCTAAAGGAAACCCAAAACTAATCTACCACAACCTGAGAAATGCAAGAAGAATCCTCCACTAGTATGCCTTTCCACTTCACAATATATTCTTTGTACTGTCTTCCACAAGTTTTCCTCACATCTCTGATATCCAAAATCTCTTCAATCTCATCTGACTATTGTTTAGGTAACTGATTCTTCAATTAATTCTGCTTCATGGTACTGATGTATATTTGCAATGTTGAATATAGGTGATATACCCATGTCATCCAGTAACTCCACTTCATATGCATTTCTTGAATCAAATTTCTTCAAAATCTTACAGGGTCCAAACTTCCTCATATTTAGCCTATTGTATGTTCCAATTGGAAATATTTCCTTTCTCAAATACACTGTCACTTCATCTCCAACTTTGAACTCCTTATGTCTCCTCTTTTTAGCTACTTTCTCCTTATACTTTTGGTTCATTTCTTCTAGTTGCTCCTTCACTTCAGTATGCATTTGCTTGATATGTTTTACAAATTCCTCTACTTCTGCACTCCTTTTATCTTCCATACTAATGTCCCTCAACTCTGATATACCTCTAGGATGAACTCTAATAACAATCTCAAAAGGTTTCTTTTTGGTACTCTTGTTCACTAAATTATTGTAGGATGAACTCTGCTTGTGCAAGGACTAAATCCCAACTTCTAGTTTTCTCTCCAACCAAGCATCTCAGAAAATTCCCCAAACTCCTATTTACTACCTCTATCTATCCATCAGTATATGGGTGAAAATTAGAACTAAAATTCAAATATTTCTTTAACTTCTTCCAAAGCGTCCTCCAAAAGTAACCAACAAACTTTGTATCTCCGTCTAAAACAATACTCCTGGGTAATCCATGCAATCTAACCACTTGTTTGAAAAAGAAGTCTACTACATGTATTGCATTTTTTGTCTTCTTACAAGGTATGAAATGAGCCATATTAGAAAATATATCTACCAACAAAAATATAAAATTATTACCTCTCTGTGTCTGCGGTAAACCAAGTATGAAATCCATGTTGATATCCTCCCAATGTCTCTCCAAAATTGTCAAAGGCTCATACAATCCAACATTCTGACTAATCCCTTTTCCAACTTGATAAACTCTACAACTCAGCAAAAATTTCCTAACATCCTTATAAATCTTCTGCCAAAAGTAATTCTCACTCATCAATCATACTATCTTATCAATTCTAAAGTGTCTTGAAAATCCTCCAATATTTTTTCCTTTCACCAAGTTATCCCTTATTGAACATCAGGGTATACACAATCGATTTCCTCTAAACAACATATCCTCATGAATGAAACAATTCAACCAATGAATCCTATCCTCCAAGATTGGTTCTTTACAATCTATCCAAAGTTCTACAAAATTTGGGTCTTCCTCATACAAGTTCTTCAATTCATCAAAGCCTAATACCTCCACTCTTATCTCTGTTAGTAAATTCCTTCTCCTACTCAAAGCATCAACAACTCTATTTTACTTTCCACTCCTATGCTTCAAAAAAAAAGTATAACTTTTCAATAATTCTACCCATCTCATGTTCCTTTGATTCAATTTACCTTGACTATTCAAATATTGTAAAGCCTGATAATCTATATACAATAAAAATCCTTAGGAAATAAGTAATGTCTCCACTTCTTCAAGGCTTGAACTATGGAGTAGAAATCCTAATCATACACTGAATATCTTCTTCTAGAATCATTCAATTTCTCACTAAAATAAGTTACTGGCCTTCCTTCTTGACTTAATACTGCTCCAATTGCATTTCCACTTGTATCACAGTCTACCTAAAATATCTTATTAAAATCTAGTAAATTCAACATAGGTTGCTCAATCACCTTTTGTTTCAACAACTCAAAATTCTAATTTTCTCCAGATATCACCTAAAATCTTTCTTATCTCCTCTCATTATTTCTGTCATAGGACTGCAAATAGAACTAAAATTCCCAATGAACTTTTGGTAGAAACTAGCCAATCCATGAAATGATCTTACCTCCCCAATGCTATCTGGTGTAGGCCATTCAAAAATTACTCTTACCTTCTTTGGATCCTTCTTCAATCCATCCACAGATATCAAAAATCCCAGATATACCAATTCCTCCTTCATGAAACTACACTTCTTAATGTTTATCAACAACTACTCATCCTACAACCTCTGCAAAACTTGTCTTGTATGCAACAAATATTCTTCTCTACTCTTATTGAAAATCAAGATTTCATCCAAATAAACAATCAAAAACTTACCCAAGAATTTATTCAATACCTCATTCATCAACCTCATGAAATTACTTTATGCATTTGTTAGTCCAAAATGCATCACCAACCACTCATACAATCCTCCATTTGTCTTGAATGTTGTCTTCCACTCATCCCCTTCTCTGATTCTGATTTGATGACATCCACTCTTCAAATCTATCTTTGTAAAGTATTTAGCTCCATTCAAACAATCTATAATGTCAACCATTTGGGGCAAAAGAAATTTGTACTTCACTGTGATCTTGTTTATGGCTCTAGAGTTTATACACATCCTTCATTCTTCATCCTTCTTAGGTGCTAACACAACAAGTACTGCACAAGGACTTAATATTTCTCTGATCAAACCTTTTTTCAAAAAATCTTGCACTTGTCTATTCAACTCTTCATTATCTACAAGTGTCATCCAGTGTGCTTCTTTATTAGGAAAACTAGCTCCAGGAATCAGATCCATGCAATGACTAATACTCCTCATAGATAATCCATCAGGTACATTATCTAAAATGATCTCCTCATATTTTGTTAGTAACTCCTTTATCTCCTTTGGTTGTTCTTCTACATGCTTCAAGTCTTAACCTTCTAAGGAACCAAGGAATAACATGTGTTCTCATGTCTCAATCCATCTAGAAATATCCTTCCATCAACCAAAAAAATTCTAGCACTAGTACAAACCTCAACTTTAGAAACATCCTCCAATGGCAACAAAGTTTGTTTCATCCCATTAGCAACAATGGTATATGCATTTTTCTTTCCATCATGAAGAGCATGTCTATAACAGTTCTAAGGCCTTCCCAACAAAACATGGCATACATCCATAGGTAGGATATCACACAAAAATTCATCATGATAATTTCCTATCTTCAATATCACCAAAAATTGTTCGCTTTCTAGTATCTTATGCTCATCTTGAATCCAAGCTATCTGATAGCGCTTTGGGTGTTTCAATCTTTCCAACTTAAATTTGGTCATTATTTCTTTAGAAACTAGGTTCTCAGAGCTTCCACTGTTAATAATCACTTTCCAACATTTACAATCTACCTTGCATCTGGTCTAAAACAAATTCTTCCTCTGCAACAGTTCCTATTCCACCTCACTTTAACACAATACTCTTCTATTCACCAACACTTCTCCATCTTCTAGTTTGTTAGATGATTTAGAATGATCTTCCTCAACAAAGGTTGTTCTTCTATGGTTTTCCATCTTTCTACTTGTCTCTCCCTGATTACCTTCAAATTCTCTATGTCCTTCACCATACTTAAAACAAGTTCCCTTGAACACTCTTTCCTCTTGTCCTCTATCATATTTTTTATAACCCTCATTCTGGTAACCACCATATCCTCCTCTTTGGTAAGAATTTCCATCAACTCTATGGTATGAATCATCATTCTTGTTGACTTCCTTATCTTTATTCTATTCTACAAAAGGTCCTCTTCCTTCTCCAATAAAAGTTCTTGCTCTTTGAAATCTTCCACCTCTCCTCTCTGTCTCTATCCATGTCTCTTATTTAGATTCTCTTTTGCTTTTAGGGCACATTGATATGCCTCTTCCACACTTTGCAACTTAATCAAACTAATCTCATCCTATATAGATGATCTCAAACTATTCACATATTTGGCTACTTGCTCGATCTCATCCTATGAATGTCTAGATCTGATATTCAACTTGTAGAACTCCTCAGTACACCTTGTCACACTTGAATACTTCTACTTCAAATTTTGCAAATTTTAGAATAGACTAACTTGATAATCTCCAAGCATAATTTTTTTTTTCAACTTATTCAACATCTGATCCCATCATTTTATCTTCTGTTTTCCTCTTCTTTGCCTAGCTGTCTGCAAATGTTCCCAACAAAGGGATTCATTTCCTTTCAACTTTGTACAATCAAATTTCATCTCTTATCTTTAGTGGTACCTTCAAAATCAAAATACTTTTCCATCTCTGTTATCTAATCAAGCAATTCATTTGAATCCAACTTACCTCTATAATCCAGTGGATTGAAATGTGGCTTAATATTTTCTCTAGTTAGGGATCTTATGAACATCTATAGTTGTAGGTCAGATCCTTGGTCTTCCACCCCACAAAAAATCTTCAACAAGACTCTACAAATTCTGGCGATCTCTCATGGATCAAATCTCACTTTAATACCAATTTGGTGCAACCACAGTAGGAGGGTCCTCAAAGAGAACTATCCAGACCATGAAAAAAGAGTTACACTCCAAAAGCAACAAAGAATATGGAGGAAAATAATGATTCAAACATTTTCATTAACAAAAATCTCAATTACAATCAGCCCGCAACATCTGGGCTTACAGATTCAGCTCACAAGCCAAATATACAATGATATATATCACATCTTGAGATCTAGAATTATCCACATTGGCCAAAGATTAGTACAATCTGCAATGAAAGAAAATGTAACATGTGCATGAACAAGTCGGCCTCAAAATTGAATTACTCCATGGTGAATGCATAGGGTGAAGAGTGGACCTATAATTAAGGTCAAGGATGCTCTATGGAACAATTTGAATCACACCATTGAGATCTTCAAGTTGTGGAAAAGATCCATGAGCAATTGAACTAGCCGTTAGGTTTGAAAATTATTCTGGTGCCAGTTCAAGAATATACCACAAAATCCAAAAGCAATAACTTTCCAGAAAAAGATCCAATCATGCTCAAATCTTGGAATAAATAAAATGAACATGTCCAGGATGTAAACATAGATCCACATAGTCTGGTGAGAAAATATGATGAATCCACCAACATGAACTGAGCAAGACCATAACAAGAAGAAAAACTAAAAAAATATATTTTTGGGTGATGCAAGATTGCCAAGAACCAAGGATGCTCCTGCATTAGCTCTTAATTTCCATGTAACTTGGTATGCTGACATTGAAAATTATTTAGTGATAGGGAAAATTCCACCATTCTTTTGTCCAAGGGAAAAGAGACAACTAGTCCATAAGTGTTTTCCATACTCTTGGGTATCAGGTTATGTATTCTACACTAGCTCTGACAACATCATGAGAAGGTGCATAAGGGAAGATGAAATTTATGATATCATGAAGGCTTGCCATGATGAACCATGTGGGGGTTATTTTGCAACAAAAATAAAAAACATTCAAAATCCTAACAATTGGTTATTACTGGCCTACTTTACATAAGGATTCTGTGAAGTACACAAGGATCTATGACAAGTGTCAAAGAATGGGTAGACCAACAAGGAGTGATGAAATTACCTTAAAAAATTAGTTAACACTATCTACTTTTGATAAATGGGGTCTAGATTTAATAGGATCAATCTCACCTAATTCTAACAATAAGGAATATATCCTAGTTTACACTTATTATCAAACTAAGTGGGTAGAAGTAAAGGAATTATAGTTTTCCAAGGATGGAAATGTCACTAAATTCTTGTATGAGGATATTTTTACTAGGTATGGAGTACCTAGGGAATTTTTTGGTTGATCAGGTTCCATAATTTACTTTAGACCTCATCACCAAATTGGTCAAAAAATATCAAATCAAACACAAAAAGTCAACACTTTATCACCCTCAAGCCAGTGGCCAGGTGGAGGTTACAAACAAAGAAATTAAGAGTATTCTAACCAAGAAAATTCAATTACATAGGAATGATCGAGTTTTTAGGTTACCAAAATTAGTATGGGAATATAGATAAACTTGGAAAATAACAACTAGTTTTACTCTAGGTCATGAGCTAGTGTATGGTAAAACAATAGTCCTTCAAATTGAGCATGAGTATAAAACTTTAAGAATAGTAGTATAACTAGAAGTGGATCTCACAACATCTCATAAGGAAAGGTTATACCATTTGAATATACTGGATGAAATAAGGATGGATGCCATCCATCACACTAAAATATTCAAAAAGTAGAGGAAAAAATGGCATGACCAATATATCAAAACAAAAAAAATTACTGTAGAAGACTGAGCCTTGTTATATGATTCAAGATACAAAGATTTCAAAGGGAAACTCCAATCTAGGTGGTTGGGACATTATGAGATCAATCAAGTCTTTCCTAATGGAGTAGTAAAGTTACATACCATAGATGCAGTGAGGTTTTCACTACTAGTTAATGGCCACCAATTGAAACTTTATAAGAAACCAATACATAAAGAAGATTTTATTTTTTATCTATTTCAATAGTACATACATCATAGTGATCTAGATATTGGTTTAGAAACACAAAGTGATGCCTCAATAGTAGTAGATATACTAGATCCTTCAGGTGATTCAAAGATTGAGCTACATAGCTCAATTGTTGAGAACACATAGGATTAATTTCCTATTCTACCTCACAAGCACACACAACATGGTTATAATGATTTACATACTTTTTCCAGAGGGACATGTCTTATATATACAACTGTCAACATTTAGTAAGGGTCATGTTGTAGTAGGTACTTGTAGCATCACATTTGTCACCAACCACATGGGACTTATCATTGAAGTTACCTGTAGTGTCCTCTAGCAAAAAAAAATGAAATTAATTGGTGCCACATTAATTGCATGTATTATCCATATTTTCATCACAAGTACCCAAAACATGCTTCTTTTATTTCCTACTGCCAATTCAAATTTGAAAGGCTTGAACTATCACATCACCAAATATTATCTGTCTAATCCATTTCATTACCTTACATCCACCACATCATCCATCATTTAACTGTAATTACTTCTTGTCACATCAAATCCTATTGTGGATGAATTTGAATTAGCTCACATACCCAGTGTTCAGTTAGTCACCTTCGACAGGTACACAAGGTAAATTATCATGATTATCCTAAATTTTTTAATACTTTCATTATGTATTTCATATTAAATTATGCATGCGATATATAATATAACATCTATTTCCATACTTCCTAATCATACCTTCACCTATCATGAGTTGAAGTGTGGCCACTTCAACCCTTCAATTGAGTGGAGGGTACAAATCAACCATTTTTTTTTCAATTTTCGCTACTTGAAACCTAATGCAATAGATCTAGATATGGCATGCAAAACCCTTTTCATCCTAAAAATTTCACCAATTGTTTTCTAATACTTTCAAGAGTCAATTCCCTAATATTGTGAACATGAGCTAAGTTGAATTGTCGTAAAAAATTCACCTACTTTTTGTTGATACTTTCAAGAGTCAATTCCCTAGTCCTATGAACTTGATCTTAGTCGAACCCAAAACCCATTTTGAGCTCAATTAAGCTAATACGAGAAGAAGGGGCGTTGTAGTTATAGTATGGTAGTGAAAAGGCATGAGGAATTATCAGAGTAAAGAAGGGTTTGAGGGAGTGGATTGAGCTGAATTTTCAAGGTAAAAAATTTGAGTAGAGGTAAAATATTTACAATGTGAGGTGATGTTATAAGGAGAGAACTGTCAACACATAAGAAAATACTAGAAGATTCAATGGTATTACCTATCTTTACCAAATTTGGTTGGCTCAATTATTTCATAAAGGTAATAGAATTTAACAATGATAGAGCAAGAAGGTTTGTAGCCACCTTGGAGCATGATGAAGCAATGGTAGAAGGATTATCAATAGATGCATCTAAAGTTTCCATAGCATAGGTTTCTAGGTTACCTAGAACTAGAGTATAGTTTCTAGCACACACAAATGCAATGGCTACAAGAGAGGAATTCTATGAGTGGGGAGAGAATTTGGACTCATTGTTACAAGGTACAAAGATGCTTTCTCTCCCATGGTTTTGGGCTCATTGTGCTTCCTATTTCAATAACATCTTACCTGTAATGGTAGAAAAAATATTTTGTATACCAGGTACATTTTAAATTGCTTAGTCACCTTCGCCATAATAGGCTAGTAAATGTACCAAATTTTCTTTATAATATGTTGAAAAGAATGGAATTAGAGTATTAGAGGAAGAAAAGTGACACAACCCTATCACACCACTATTTGATTTCCCTACTAGTAAAAATAAGTTTGAGAATTTAGTACCCACAGGAAGACTGGGAAGATTTTAAGAAATGTGAAGATATTAGCAGGTACCTATAGTACTTGAAACTTTAGAGCTACAAGATGAAACTATAAGAGAAAGCTCTCATGTCTCACCTAGGGCCTCACCTACCCATAGCCAAGATGAGCCAAAGATGAAATAATAGAAAAGGTAGTACATCTACAAGATCCACACCTCCTAAAATAGAAAACAAGAAGGATTTTGAAAAGGAAACCCCCACACCTAGGTGTTCAAGAAGATTAAAGAAACAAGGTGTCATGAGGGGGTGTGGAAAAACATGAAGAAGAGGAAAAGGGAAAAGAACAGTAGGAGGAAGATGTAATGTTGGTAGAGAAAGAATCCTAAGGGAAGAGGAATATCCATAAATATTTACATACACATATGAAGAGGAAGAGATATGTGTCTACCACATTTTATTTAGAATCATAAGATGTGTTTGTTGCTAAGAAAACACAAAAGAAAACCCCAAATAGTCCTACCTATGAAGACTATATAGGGGGAGGTAATAAGCAATTTATGGAAATAGAGAAAATTCATATAGAAGATAGGAATGTTAGGAAGGATCTTCAAGAGGCTTTGGAAAAAATAAAACATTTAGAAGAGTTAGTGCAGAGTTATGAAAAGAAAGAAAAGGAAAGGGAAACCAAAATACAAGAATTGGAAAAAAAATTACAAACATATGACCATAGTAGAAAACTTGATTTATTGGAACTATCCATTACTAAAACATGGGATAGAGAACTTGCAATACCAAATCATAGACCTCCTTCCATAATAACTCCAATTAATCATACAACCTTGTCTCTTGGTTATCAACTATGGAAGGTGAATGATGAGTTTGCAAAACAATGAGAAAAGTGGAAGAAATATTTTTTTTATTGAAGAACATACTAAAGTGTTGGAAGGAAAAGAGATTGAGATCAAGAAATCAACAGTCAGATTGGAAGAAGTGGTAGATAAAGCTTCTCAATTCATAAGATGTATGCCTCTAGCAAGGACATATGCACTATTTTTGAAAGAAAAACTCTTGAGTTTTCAATTCAGTTGGCTAATCAGTAACCAGTCAATAGGGATGAGTAGGAAATTTGAGTTTCTTAATGTTTTTATTGGTTCTACACCAGAGGAGTAGGATCAACTATGTGAATACTATTTACACAACTATGTGGTGCCAGATGAAACAAAGTGGAATCCTATGATATTTGTAGGGATCTCCGGGTAAGGGAATTGAAATCTTATTACAGGAATGAATAATTCAAGGGAGAAATAATGGAAGAATATGAAGAGAGGGAGAAATCAGTTGCTCTCTCAATAAGGAAAGAATCTAAAGACCTTGATGTAGTTATAGATGAATGGTTGAAAATATTGGATCATAAATGTGTAGGAAGGAAGATTATGAAACTTAGGATAGAGGATTACAAATGAATGCAAACATTATCTATGGGATTGGGTCAGTAATGTTATAGTTATATGTAGATCAAATCGAACTTGACCCCAAAGTTGCAAAGAAAGGAACCTCACTCCATGTAAAATTTCATCACCATGATTGATAGGGTACATAGGTACATAAAAATTGGTGCTGAGATAGGAATTCACTGGGTACCACTTACATTTCAGCCACCCATGTTACTCTATCTAGTTCCACATTGGACGAAGGAAAAAGATGAGGAATGTGAGAAAGTTGGGAATATTAGAATGAGACAACTTGCAACTTATAGAGGTTTGTAATTTAATAAAATCAAAGGAGTTGATATTGTCATGGATCTCAAGGAGATCACCCTATGTTATAATATCTACCCCTAGTGTTTTTCTTGAGGACAAGAACAAGTATAGTTGGGGGGAATGATGGGTTTATTTATTAGCCTTTTTTATGTTGTTTTTATGCATAATTTTAGACATCATTAGACAAAATTTTCAAACAATACTCCTCTGCTATGCTCTCTTTTCATGCCTATTATGAAAAATTGGACCTAAATTATAGTAATGGAAATATAGTAATTATGATATAGTAGCATTGCATGGTTTATATGTGAGTATGTATGAAATATGGATGGAATTCTGTGTTTAATCATTGTAGTTAGGTTTGTGTATATGTTTTGTGTATTAACCCCTTGTAGCTGAAGGAGAAACTATAGCCCACAACAAAAGGAAGATTTGGAAAGTGAAGCAGGGTAAGTGCTAGATCAAGCTAAATGCAATAACTACCATATGGAGGCACTTGGTGGAGTTAGACATGCATCATTATGACAAGTGAATAAAGCATTGGAGAAGAATAATTCTTTTGATAATAGGATTTTGGATAACTATTTATGTGTTTACATGCACATCTATTTTATAGAGTTCTAGTTCTATTAGAACCCTTCTTTCTTTTCAGTTATAGTTTGAACAATTCAATCTTAACTATATACTCTAATATCTAAGAGTTGCAGTTAATGATTGCAATTAGTTATTTCTTAGAATAAATTCCCTTGTGCTTGTATATAGCTGGTGGTTGAGTTCTTAGAGAAGTTAGTTGATTTTCAACATTTTGTTATTAGTTACTTTTTAGTTTAAGTTATCAATTATAGACATGTTGATTATTCAAAATGATTTTATTGAATACAACATGTGAAGAAGATTTTGTGTAATCTTTTTTGAAGCGTAATGAATGAAGTTTAATTTTACATGGAAGATTAGAATTTTTTATTGTATTTGGTTCTAGTTAGGTGAAGACAAGCACTTAAGGTAACTGTTCTTCACTACCTTTATAGCTGCTTTATTTCTATTAGTAGTTATTTCTATACATCATTGTTTCATAAATTGCATGTAAAGTAGAATAGATCCTCACACTTTGATTATTAGTAATGAATGTTCATGAGAATGCATGAATTTGGTTAATATGTAGTACTCCAGAGGTTAGAATAAGTTTAGTTACTAGTCTTGATCAATTTTGAATTAGTGCAATAATTTTTTATTAGCAGTAGTTCAGTTACAGGTTAAGTTGTAGGCACCCATAGCCATTAGCACTAGTTTGTTCCTTTCACTGTTATGCAATTCTATAACTTTCCAACAAGTATAATAACTTAAATAGGATAACCTAGGTAGCCTTAAGTTTCTAAGGACACATATAGTGCACCACCATCACAAGTTTACAAACCTTGGATGATAATTTAATGTATTGTTTACAATGTTGAGTGGACTATTCAGCTAGTTGTACCTCTAAATTGTGTAGCTCTTACCAAGTTTACAAGACACTAGTTGAGACTCTACAAATACCATGCACTATGAAATATATACATATATGCTTCACTTTAGATGCATATTCCAGCACTTTAAGAAATCATTATTATATATACATTTAATATATATACGTAGCTAAATAAGTATATAAGTATCAATTCACAAGTTTATAAAATAAATTATTCAAAATACAAATACACATACACATATTTACATATTCCTTAAAATAATAATGCATTCATACACACACAGACACACATATATGTGGGAGATCCCACAAAACTAGTTTACAATTACATTGAGGAAGGAAAATTGTAAAAATGCTCTCAAAAACAAAAAAATTAGGTTTTTAGGGGTTTGTTCGCAGGGGGTGTTTGAGCGAACCCATTTGGAGAGGTTTCTCTTATGAAGTAAAGGAAAATGGTAGAAAAAGGGGGGTTCACTCAAGCCCCCCTTCTAGTGACTACCCTTTGCTCAAAGGGCATTCGAGCGAACCCCCCTTATTTGCCCTTCTCCCTCTCTTCCATCAATATTTTGCAAAATTTTACCTTTCAAATATTAGGTTGAAGATGAAAATGGAGGAAACATTATAGACCTAATTGGTTGATGGTAGTCCTCAGAACGAGTTATCCATCAAATATAATTTTAATATATTTTGGTTTTATTATATATATTTTAGTTTAATTAAACATAGGTTTTTCATCAAAAATCACGCTCTCTATTCTACACGTGGAAAAAAGAATATTATCAAATTTTTTTTGAAAAATATCTATGCATTAGATATTGATGTCCCTAATCCAACAAAAAAATTGAATTTCGATATGTGCAAAAAATGTTATGTGTTATAAAGTAAACCTATGTCTAAATTGTAAATGGTTTGACTTTAAAACTTAATTAAGAAAAAAAAATTCTATGAAATGATGTGAAACCAATTGCATGCACTAGATATTGCAGTTATGAATCTAAATTCAAAAAAATAGAATTTAATCCTTCATAGAAAAAAATTGTGTTAGAAAGTACACATCACTCTTTAAAAATTATGTTTACTATTAAAAACTAGTTTTTGAAGGATATGGAAAAATAAATGCCATATGATTCAAAAAATTAAAAAATATATATTTGGAATCTATAGAATAATGTCATAAATCACTAGTTTGCATCATCTTCAAATTCCTCATGGTTTAGTAGGTATAGGTGCCTGAAAGTGAAGATTTAGTTAAAAAAAAATAGTTCAATGTCTAATTCAGCCAAAAATTGTAAACTAGTATTATGGGATCACCCATATTAATATTCTAGTTGAACCATAGATTTTTATTGTTAAGGGGCACTGACTCTCTTACTCTATTAGGGTTTTTCACCTAAAGGAGAGATACATACCCCAAAAATCTAGGTGTTTCACTCAAAATAATGCAAGAACAATGAAAATATGCCTAAATGCAATAAACTAAAGAGATAGACTGATTATTTATGCAAAACCTCAAAAATATGAAGTTTTTGAAAACACAATGTGATATTTAGAAATGAACTAGAAACATAAACAAATGAAAAAAAAACTTAATGAAACTAAATGGAGTGCACTTGGAGGTAGAATGCTGATGCTAGAAGGCTCTAGAATGTTTCAAAAATTACTATTGATGACCACTAGGACTCATCGCCACAGATGGTGAATTAGTCCTACTTTTGGTAAATTTTGCTGAAACAAGTTTTGGGGTGTCAGGAACTAAAAACCTCATAATACACTTTCTCTAGCCTAGTAGTGGGATTGATTCACCACAAATGGTGAATTAGTCCACCTGCAAAAATCTACAAATTCTGAAGTCAACTATGTGGATCCATATTTGTACTTGTCTACTTGTTAGGTTAACGGATCCAAATCTACAAAAAATGGGTTGAATGATGTCTCCAAGCTTGAATTAGGTCTTAGTTGACTTGAATAGATATGATGACTTGTTGACCACTTTTTAACACTAATCTCTTTAAAAAATCTACCTACAAGACCTGCAAACACACATACAAAGAGGGGAATATTGGTTAAGGGTTAGAGTATAGGGGTTTGCCTTGGTCAAACCCTCAAACCCTGATTTGATAATTAAACCCTATGAAATAAAATGAAATAAGAAAGGAATGATGAAAAAATAACATGCAAGTGTCATGAACTCACCAAACCCTTGTTGTTAAAGTTTGAAGATATGTCAATGGTTACTCCAAGATGCTTGATAATTGCTTGATTGAATGATGTTATGATGCTCAAATGGATGCAAGGATGAATGATTGAATGAATAGGTGAATGAATGAATGGGGGGTTAAAAATGGATAGAAAAGCACTTATTCCCTAATTTCCTGAAACTACAAAATCACAGGCTGACCTTAGGTCTTAATGAATAAAAAATTGAAAGAAATTTGAAATTATTTTCAATTTTGTGCCAAGAGGGACTCATTCACCACCCATGCAGAATGTGTCCCATTCAAGGCATGCAAGTGGGTATCAAGGATTAAGTTTTCTTTAATGTTTTTTGTCGAGTTTATATTCAAAACTACACTTACTTATAACTTGTAAGTGCATAAAGGGGCCAAATAAAGCATAAGAAAGGTGTAATTAGGTGATGAAAAGTCTAGAAAAGTGTGAAAGTTTGTACAAGACTTTACAACACTTTAGAATAAGACTTGGTAAGGGATAAAAAAGGAATATTATAATAATAAGAGTATATGAAAGTGTAGAAATGTGTTACAACACTTCACAACACCTTTACAAGACATCATAAAATCTTAATAATTTAAGTATTAAAGACCTAATGTGAATGTATAAGTCTCATTACAACATTAAATATGAGAAAAATAGGCCAAACATCATAGAAAAATGACCTAAATGACCATGAAAATGTCCAAAGATCCATTTTTCTACGGTACATTTATCCCCCATTTTATTGAGAGGATGAACTTGCTTCAAACTCACACTAAAGTAGCCATGCATATCGAGAAAGATCCAAATGCACTTATTCTAGCAAGATGAGACAACAACAATCAAGAGGGATGATCAAGGCCCCGGGATGAAGCTCCCATGGAAAACTAAACATAAGAGAAAATGAACACACATATGAAAGAGAAAAATAAAAGGAAGAGAAAAGGGAAAAGGTTGGATTAGGCTTCGATCGTTTGTCCAGCTAGTTGTGGATCAGATCTAGGATATTTTTCCAAAAAAGGAAATGCATACTCACTCTCGGGTGATGGAACTCATGGATGTCCACTGGGTGAGAAGGCCCAAAAGGTGAGAAACATACCGGCTGGTATGCACTCACATACACATAGGTAGTTATGGGGAAAGTCATTCCTCAGAATGGGCTTCTCACTCAACCATACCAAAGTTATACCTCCTGATAACTTTAATAAGGCACCACAAAGGAAAAATGTTGGTTCGTGCTTCATGAGACAAGCAAAGCTTTGTATGCTTAGAACTCATGAACAAACAAGATGGCACCATAGGCATACAAGTTGTGTTATGCAAGGTGGCCATATGCAATATGTAAAATGAAAAATATGTTCAAAGGAGTTTTGTTTAGTTCATGTGAGGTCTATCACATAGGGAACATTATGTCTAATGTCTCCAAGAGAGGGCCAATCAAAGAATAGAATATTCACAACTTAGGGGATACAATGTGTCGCATCAAGCCACTAAGAGGAATGTAATATGCTAAGATAGATCATGCTCATGAAGGACACTATACCCAATGTCATCCAAAAGTGACAAACACATCATATGAAGTAACAAGGCTTGCACTAAGAACCAAGAGAAAGGAAAAGTACAAAATGATAATGCCAATGTATGCCCCCACTTTAAGGAATTGCTACAAATTGTTCTGTGAGAAATTACTTTAAAGTAGCAAAGGAAAAATGAAAAAGGAAAAAATACATGAGAGCCAACTTGAAAAGCCCCCATGCCAAGTCATATGTTTTCAAGTAAGGTTGCATCATGTGAAAAATAAACAAAAGAAAGAGGGGTTTCCAAAAGGAACACACCCAAAACATAAGGGATCTATGGTTTTGGGGTCAGTATGTTTGTTGCTACAATGTTTTGTTTAAAGATGTCAAAACTATCATCATTCCCCAAATACACATAGAACTAGAAGAATGACAAAAATAGAGAAAAAAAAAGAAAAAAAAGTTCATTTTGGGTCAACATAGAAGAGACATAGGATGTCTTGATGCTTTGCATCATCCCCAAAAGGAAAACACAAGCCAAAAAGAAAAAGAAAATGAAAAATATTTTGGGTCAACACGAAAGAGACATTGCGATCTCAATTCCTTGCATCATCCCCAAAAGGAAAAAGAAAAAGAAAAAAAAGGAACCTTTTGGGTCAACATGGAAGAGACATAGGACATCTCAATGCTTTGCATCGTCCCCAAAAGGAAAAAATAATCCAAAAGGGGAAAAGTGAAAGTGATGTACAACATATAGAAGAATGAAGGTACAAATAGAGGAAGTGCATAAAGAAAGAGAGAACATCAAACACCACGTTACGAGGGAGCATGATACACACATATAAAAGAAATGAAAAATACTAGTAATGCATATGTAAGTTAACCATCAAGCAATTCATTCACCTCCCAATCTCAATTAGTATAAGTGGGAGGTAAACAACATGGCTAAGGGACAATGACAAATGCATTACTAGGATAAGGCTAGCAACTTCTTGCCCCCATTGAGTGAAAGGTAAGAATGAGCTGAGATAGGTGATGGGAAAGGTCATGCAATAGTGAGAATGGAAGATTCTACAACTATTGCATGATGAGGAAATGGGGAGGTTGGATTATGGGAGTATGGGATAGTAGTTAGTATCAGTGAAGTGATACTTGCTTAGTGTTTCCTTCAATGTCTGGCATTCATCACTATGATGTCCAAGAGTATAATGGTATTTACAATATGGTACATTGGAATGTTTAGGACGAACGACCAACCTATTTGAAGGTGGTAATAGTATAAGACCTCTTTTTAAAATCATTTGAAATTTCCTTTCACATTCAGGTGGTGGATGGAGAGGGTACTTGAATTTTTTTAGCTTGTAAGGTCATTTGCGTTTACTAGATTCACCTGTTTCATGAATTGGAGGAAGATGACCCATGGGGATCTTAGCATCCTTGTCATTCAAATCATGTAAGGGTTGTTCACATGGAAGGGGAATATTCAAGTTGGGAGGGGAATCAAATATCATTGTAGCATCATCGCGAAGTCTCCAATATTGAAAAGGAGGCTTATTATTAGAAGGAGGATCTTGATAACCTAACCCTTGTGTTGGTCTTTGTTCTAAAAGTTGATGAATTTCATGTTCAGTTGTTGTGTCACAACCTTGTTTTCTTAAGATGGTAAAACCTTTGACATATGTTTCTTCAAGGTTAATGGGTATGTTGGTAACTTTTTTATCATAGAATGGCTGAGCAATTGCTTGGTTACAGGAACTAGGTCCACCTGCTGGAGGGAACTTAGGTCCTTGGTTTCAGGATGTAAGTATCCAGACATATCACAAGGGGATACTATGGAAGGTATTGTGACTTCATGGATGGATAAAAGGTTGGATTGGCTTCAAGGTTGTCAAGGAATTCATTTAAGAACTTATTCATGTTATCATCATCTTTTCCAAGGATGTCAACATCACGAGGAGGACATTTATGAGGAGTTGAAGGAGAATGAGGAAGCTCAAGTTCATTAGGATCACAACCAAAGGCATAGTTTGACAAGTCAACTAAGGATTTCAAAGACATCCAAAAATTATTAAAGAAAAAGGCCATGATGCAAATGAATGAAATTAAATAAATGCAAGAATTTGAATAGAATAGTGAATTTGAAAATAGTGATAGAGATGCATTTACAAAAAGCATAAATGTAGAAAATGTTGTGAAAGTGACAAGGATTGTTGTGTAGAAAGTGCAACTAGATTGATTCGTCCAGGGTGGTGAATGAGTCTAGGGGTAAATTTTTTGTGATTTTTCAAAAAATTTAAAATGATTTTTATGCTTTTCTGACACAAAACTAGGATGCAAATGCAAAATTTTAGTATTTTTAATGTTTTGAAGTGCAAAAATGAAATCTATATGAGATATTCACTAATGCAATTTTGAAAACCCTAGGATGCAAAACAAGAAAAAATAAAATTCAATGAGTCCTAGGATGTAAATGTAGATGTAAATAAAAAATATAATGTTTAATATGCATGTTCACCAAAATGAACCATAGATTTTTCATTGTTAAGGGGCGGTATGACTCTCTTACTCTATTAGGGTTTTTCAAAGGAGAGAGATAGCCCCAAAAAATCTAGGTGGTTCACTCAAAATAATGCTACCTAAATGAAATGATCTAAATGCAATAAACTAAAGAGATGCACTGATTATTTATGCAAAACCTAGGAAATATTCAAAGTGTTTGAAAACACAATGGGATATGCAAAAATGAACTAGAAACATAAAAAAATGAAAACAAAACTTAATGAAACTGAATGGAGTGCACTTGGAGGTAGAATGATTATGCTATAAGGTTCTAGAATGTTTAAGAAATTTCCAGTGAGGACCATTAGGACTCATTCACCACAGATAGTGAATTAGTCTTGCTTCTGGTAAATTCTACTGAAATAGGTTTCAGTTTGCTAGGAACTAAAAACCTCATAAAAATCTTTCTCCAGCCTAGTAGTGGGATTGATTTTCCATAGATGGTGAATTATTCCACCTACAGAAATCTGCAAACTTTCTAGTCAACTCTGCGGGTCCAAATTTGTACTTGTCTACTTGTTGGGTTGACATATCCAAATCTACAAAAAATGGGTTTAATGATGTCTCCAAGCATGAATTAGGTCTTTTTTGACTTGAATACCTTTGATGACTTGTTGAACACTTTTTAACACCTATCTCTTTGACAAATCTACCTACAAGACCTACAAAAACACATGTAGAGAGGGGGAAAATGGTTAAGGGTTAGAGTATAGGGGTTGGCATTGGTCAAACCTCGATTTGACAATCCAACCATATGAAATAAGAAAGGAATGATGAAAAAATAACATGCAAGTGTCATAAACTCACCAAACCCTTGTTGTTAAAGTTTGAAGATATATCAATGACTACTCCAAGATGCTTGATAATTGATTGATTGAATGATGTTATGATGCTCAAATGGATGCAAGGATGAATGCTTGAATGAATAGCTGAATGAATGAATGGGGGGTTAAAAATGGATTGAAAAACACTTATTTATACACACTTATGGCCTTATTTCCTGAAAATACATCACAGGCTGACCTTAGGTCTTAATGAATAAAAAACCAAAAGAAATTTGAAATTATTTTGAATTTTGTGCCAAGAGGGACTCATTTGCCACACATGTTGAATGGGTCCCACTCAAGGAATGCATGTGGGTATCAAGTATTAATTTGTCTTTAATGTTTTTTGTCAGGTTTATATTCAAAAATGCACTTAATTATTACCTATAAGTGCATAAAGGGGCCAAATAAAGAATATGAAAGGTGTAATTAGGTGTGACAAAACTAGAAAAGCATGAAAGTTTGTTACAGGACTTTACAACACTTTAGAATAAGACTTGGTAAGGTATAAAAAGGGAATATTATAATAAGAAGAGTCTAGAAAAGTGTAGAAATGTGTTACAACACTTCACAACACCTTTACAAGACATCATAAAATCTTAATAATTTAAATATTCAAGACCTAATGTGAATGTATAAGTCACATTACAACATTAAATCTGAGCAAAATAGGCCAAGCATCATAGGAAAAATACCTAAATGACCATGAAAATGTTCAAAGATCCATTTTTCTATAGTACACTAGTATGTATGTTTCTATTACATAGATGCATACATGCATATTAGTATATATATATATAATTTATATATATGTATATTTCATGCCTTAGCATTAAAACACATATAATCCCTTATTCACTGATCAATAATTATATATATGAAAAATGCATACATACATGTGTGTGCGTGTGTGGTATATTTCCATCTAATTTACCTATGCATGGAATGTATCCATATCTAGGTTAGTGTTTTCAAACCCCCCCACACACATATATATATTTTATACATGCTATGTGATAAGAGGGATTTTCTACACACAGGTCTCTTCATTCTCAAGAAATAACCAGGGAATGAGCCGCCCTTATCCACGTCAACATGAAGGAATTGTGAAGGAAATAGATACATGTTAAATTTCATAGAAAACCACTTTATATACTGAGAGAGTGAAATTTCTAGATTTTTGCCTCAGATAGAGGAGATCTTGTCCAAAACACATCAGTGCAGATATAGGACACTAGCATGATGCACTTTCATCTGAATGGCACACTGGCATCCTAAGCAGAAAAAATCTCAGGAGCTCAAACATGCAAAATAAGGTTTCACTTCTTGACTTGGACCTAAGGTATATTGAACAAAATAATCAAATAGAAAGTAGAAACTTACAATAAAGTACAAGGAGAACTTGGAGAAAACTTACCTTCAACTAGACGTTTAGGTCTTCACTCCAAGATTTGCTTTACAACCAACACACAAAAGAACGAGGGGAAAGGGTTGGGGTTGTATAGGGGTTTTCCTCAGTCAGACCCCCACTTTGGTGTTCCTACCTCCATGGACAACCAAGTTGGAAAGGAGTGTAAACGAAATGGACAAAGTGTATTGTGAAAGAAAAAATTGCATCAGGAGTAGAACCCACACCAATAATTAGTAAATGAACAAGTAGATAGAAAGGAGTAAGAGAGAGAGAGAGAGCATTACCCATGGTCCTAAACCCTCTCTGAAGCACATAAACACACTGTTGAGTGCTTTCTTGAGAGTTGTAGCTGTTGGAAGGACCTTAGTTTGACATGGCTTCACTTGTGAGAATGTTTCTATTAGGAATGAAGAGAACTCAAGAGTGAAGAGCTTCAAGAAATATTGATTGAATGACTTGAACCCAAAAATAAGAGAAAAAGAGGGATTTTTGTTGCATGCAAGGGCGACAAAGAGCCATTACACTTGAATTTTGACTACTAGGACACGTGTCAAGAAATTCAATATTTGAGATTCCTCATTTCAAACTCAAAAAATTTCCAAGACACTTGTGTGCTTTGTAGATGTCCACATGCCACACGGACATTCATGCACCGCCATGCATCCAAGGTCTAGATTTTCGGGAAACATGTCATTAGGTTTATATTTCTTTGCCATTGGTCTTGATGGGGTTAGAATCGTGAAATTATGACTCATGGGATTTTTTTCATTAATGCTCTAGGGTGTTATAAATGCTAGGGAAAAATACAAAAATGTGGAATTTCACTTAGGTGCAATTCTATGACATTAAATTTTTACCCCATTTTAGTGGGCTCAATTTTGAGAAAAATGACCCACACTAAAGTAAAGAAGAATTTTTTTAATCTTAAATTTAATTTTTATGAATATGTGTGCTAAGAAAAGGGGCCTTAGAGGCCATGGAGGTCAAGCTAACCAGTACTGAAGGTTCCCCCAACAACCAAGCTCTACAAGCAGTGATAGTGTGGGTGTGAAAAGAGGTGACTATATGCCTCATCCCGAGTTTTCCCCTAGCTAGGTGGGGTAAATTTAGGAGAAACTAGGGAGCCACAAAATCCAAGAAAAATGGTCCCTGAGAGGCCTATATATACCTAGGCAGGCCCCTAGAAGGGTCATTTTCATTATTCACTATGAAGAAATTGTTGACTTTTGTTAGAGATAAGTCAACAAAATGTTGAGCAAGAGGGATTATGAGGCACCTAGACTAGAGCAGCTAAGAGACGATATTGCTAGCGCTTGCAAGGTGGACCAGGTAGGGATTGAAACCTTATTTTTTGTGAATTTATGTACTTTTCTAGCATTTTTTTTCTTGTCAAGCTGCATAGGCATCCATTTTGGGTGTTTTTGTCCAATTTTTTTTGGCATCTAGGTTCCTCGCAAGAGTTCCAATTCTATGCTAGCATCCCAAGGATACACTAGTGTCCTTAGGGCATCAATGGAGGATAGGGATGTATGTGTGATGTGTAGATGTATGCACAGTGTACACATGTCTTTAGGATTTTTTTTAATTTCTAGATTGAAACTCCATGTTTTGACCTAGAATTTTTTCCACTTTTGTAGGACTATCTTGAGATTCATGAGCATCCCAACAGGCGAGCCTACTGACTAGTTCATGAGCAGAGGGACCACCTCACTAATGAAAATGTCACACACCTAGAGTAGATTGGTATTTGACATGTATTCCATGCAGATGCAAGAGGATGCTTACAATGTTGATGGAGATTCCACCACATCATTTCCAGTTGTTGACTGGAGAGATTTAAATCACAGTTGAGGATTTATATCAGATCCTCAGACTACCCATTTGTGGATTGCAAGTGGCTATTGATGACACCCTACCGATACAAGAGTGGGAAAAGGGAGTCATACTGCTTGGGGTGGATATATGGAGGCAAAAAAATGAGCCACATTTATACGCATTGTGATGACCAGGTGTAGACCACTACACCGTTGTTGCACTAGGTGATGGTTGTAACCGTGGATTTCTGGATCACAATAGATGGGTGAGGCTCTTACCTACATGGGGGCCTCATCCAAACTATTAGGGAGATGGTAGAGCATATGAAATATTTTTCCTAGGGGTGTAGTATGCTAGCACACCTATACTAGGAGCTGGGGTGGTGCATCCACTATGAGTACCAGAGTCTCATAGTGTGCAAACTTTTGCAAGTGTGATATTTTTCCCACATCATGTGCATGAGGCTGGTTAGTTTTCCCCAGCAACAACCATATCACATCCCCATGGCTCACTGGTATGATATGATAGGGTAGTGGAGGCACAAAGACTTACAGTTTTGGTGTTTACAATTCGACACTCTTACTTCATACCAACTTAGATGGATACCCCATCAATATTTTAGATGGGTAGATGATGGAAGGTACCTAAGGAATGTGCAACAAGATGATTTTGTAGTAGGTTTCCACGATCACATCATTGTACTATACTATTGGAGTTAGGTCATACAACACCATGGTCGTGTGTAGAGCATTCCTACAGATGTTCCCACATACACTTAGGAAGTTAGGAGTGTGGTGAGACTCAAGGATCATCCCCGCCCCACCATCACTGATCTTACTGAAATATCTCATAAAAAACTTATTGTGTGTCATGCAAATCATCCTCAAATATGTCAAAGGCAAATGATGCATATTTAGGAGCATCCTTGTACTAATCATTACAACATAGGCACATCTTTTGATACTTCAGTTTAGGTACATCAGAACATACCTTGGCATCACGGAGAGAGGGATCAAATGCAACATTAACTTCTAAAGAATGAGTAAATGCACTCATCTCAGGTTTGAGAACACATTCCACTACATTCTTGTCATCATCATCTAACTCAAAACCAAATACCTCAAGTGAGGGCTCAAGCAAATCAACATCAACAAGGACAAAAAAAGGACACCCAGGTGCATTGGAAACATCATGTGCAATATCAACTGATATGTGTGCTGATCCAAAAGTGAAAGACTCATTGCTAACTGAAAGCTCCTCATTAGCAATACAACTAGAATCTTTGTTTTCTTTCACATCAATGCTTTTCACATGTGGTGACAACATGTCAATTTTGACATTATGAAAATAAGGAACATCAAACAAGAAGCAATTGTACTCAACTTCATACTCACTAACATAAAATTCACCATTTGTTTTATTCCTTGGATGCTCCACACATGGATCAAGAATCTTTGTAGTGTCAACATAATCTGCAATTTTACTATCATATGAATTAGCAAGATTTTCAATATCACCAATGGGTAATGATATTGATTCAAGATCCATATAAATGTCACAATGTGCCACCTAATTTTTCTAGAAGGAATCCATTATTTCATCATCATGATCTTCATGTACCACAAACCTTTCCATCTTTGCTTCATACAAACAATCATGAAGAGTAGGGGAATAAGCACACTTATCAACATCTTTATCAATTTCAACATTATGTCTTGAGTCAACATACTGATCACACACATGCTTGTCTTCAAACTCAGCATCACTCTCACAATGAACATGCTCTACTGATTGTGAATCAAAATTACATTCGGTGTATTCATCACATGTAATTTGTTCCTTCACTTGTGGACAAGTGGCATCATGAGCATCTATATCATTGCATTCTTTAGATAACGAATATGCTTCCATATCATCTTCAGAAGAGCAATCACAATCTATAGATGAGCAATCAGAACTAAAAACCTCATCATGTGATTTTCATCACAAGAACAATCATCACTACATGAACCATGCTCAAAATATTCAGAATAAATACTTGAGGCTGCAATATCAGGATCATAATCATTGGTTTGTAATGAAAAATCAACAACACATGCATTGTAATCGTTGATCACATCATGACATGGAGTAACACCTAGAGTCTTATTTACCTCTCCATCATCTGAGATATCACAAGAGAAGCATTCTTGCACATCTACTATGTTACCATCCCATGTGTCAACATATTCCTTACTACTACAAAAATTTGCACATGTTCTAATTGTAAGTTGATTACACTATTCATCTTCATACATACAACATGAAACTTCATTTTCTGCCATATACTTTTCACTTGTTTGCATTGTTGTCTAATTTTCTTCATGAAGACAGCTGCTATTTGTATTTTGAGAATTTTTATTTTGTGCATAAATGCACTTGGGTGATTAGACTACAATCCTTATCTAATCAGGTACTTGATCAAAGCTATGGGGCTTCAATTCCTTTGGCAGAGTACTCAACCTAGATTTATATATCTCACAAAATAAATCAATGCATGCTGAATCCTTAGGTCTGAAATCTTTGTGAACTTCTAGTAAAGCATCCAGAAATCTCAAAAATAACTTATATGGTGATTCTCCCTTATGTATTTTCCTTTCATAAAATTCTTGCACAAAAGACTTTTGATCAACAGTGTTCACATTTTTTTGACATTCAACTTGTAGCTCACTATGATCTTCATATTTTGATGATAGAGAAATCACAACAGCAAGAGCATTGTCATCTTGACAATCATTTCCATTATCTGATCTTTGAATTCTATCTGCATGAGGTGTATTGGGGTAATTAACACTTGCAACCAAATACCCTTTCATCATTGAGTACTTCAAATTGTTCTCAATGTCCATAGCATCTTGATATTCCTAATGTAATGTTGCAAGCTCCTTATCTCTAAACAAGAAACTCATCTTTTTGTCAAATGCACCAAGATACACAACCAAGCATTTAGCATCATTTGGTTGCATATTTTTTGGAATTTCTTTGACTACCTTTGCAAATCAAAGATTGAAAACATGGACCAACACATTTTCACTTTTATGGATCTCCATAAAGTTTTTCCTCACCATACTTGGGTTTACCCTTTCACTGAATTGTTCAACAAAGGTTGTCATAAACTGATTCCACGAAACAATAGAACATGCTAGTAAATATGAAAACCAATCCCTTGCATCACCCTTCAAGGATTGAACAAAAAGCTTCATGACAATGTCCTCATGATGCACCTCATAATCCCCCATCACATCTATGAAGGTTTGTAGATGTTTAGAGGCTGATTCTGAACCTTTCCCTGTGAATTTGGGAAAATACTTCCTAACATTTTTAGGAATCAAAATTGGGAAACCTTTAATACCATTGAAAAAAAATGGCATGTACCTCTCAATAGAGAATCCCCTTTGAAGGCTTGGGACAACTTGTTTTCTTTGCATGCTTTTACTTTCCATTTTACAAGGAAACCCTCTTGTATTCAAATTCAATTATTCTCAACTTCATACTTGGTTATTTATTACATCATTTACAAATTCAACCATGATTCTAAAACATAGATTGAATCTTTATGCCTTAAATCTTTCTCAGGGGAATAATTCAAAATAAGCATACTTCTCAAATTATATTACACATTAAATTTTAGAAGTATGAAAAGAACTACTACTATTCCCTTTCTTAATGTAAATTCATCTAATAGGGAACCAAAATTATTTCCTAGGATATTCAAATATGACTTTCATACATCATTTCTTGAAAACCAAGAATGAGGAATACCTGGAAATGTTGTAGCTACTATAAATTGTTCTTCTAATTGGAAATATTTGCAGATTTGAAACTATATTCACCTCCTCATCAGGTTCTAGTAAAAGAGTCACCACCTCTCTTCTTAGAGGATTGAACTTTGAACATCAGGAAGTTCTCTCACATGTAAACTTCTTTTTAGAGTTCCTTTCACTTGTAGAGCACCACAAATCATAAAATAATCAAGTTCACTGCAACAATTATCTCTCCAAGCTTGAGATCCTTCAAGATTTGAACAAATTCAAAATGAAAAACAATAATATGACTCTATGAGATAACTGGCTGCAATTGGAGAATCAAAATTGTCCCCAACAGAGTCACCATTTTGTTGGTGATCCAAATATCAACAGAACAATTGAATCATAAAGACTAGCCACTTTCTTATATTCAAATTCAAAAGTTGATTTGACCAACTGGTAGGAAATGGGATTAACACACATTTCCCTTGCACTTTAGGCTCTATAAAACCTAGTGGGTCGACCCTTTAGCAACATCTAAAGATTCAAACACACAATTAATAGAATTTTGCTTAACAAATAATGTTCTCACAAAGTTATGTTGAGAAAAATAAAATATCACTCACTATTGGCAAGAAATTGAGTGAATTTTAGGAATTAGCATGGAGAACAAGGTAAACATACAAATTTGAAATGATTTTTTAATTTTGAAGATTTGGGACCAAGCTGAAAACAACAGAAGCACAACAATTGACCAGTGCCAAGAAATGGGCTATGGAGTCACATAATTAGCATTTCATCCTACAATGCTACACATGTTCTAAAGATCTTTGCAACTGTTATCAAATTTTGACAACAAGACTATTGAAGTTTCATCTAATAATATTTTTTACCAAATCCACCTAAAACACAAACACTCTTGTCACAATTGTTAAAGAAATTACACTATTCTTTAAATAATAAGCAATAATAAGTTCCACTTTTGATTCATTAAAGCATTTACACCATTCACAAAACATAAGGCAACAACAGATGTAACTCAATGCATGAAAAGAATCAGATAATTTTATTATTGAATCCATAAGAGTAATACATCTCATTTTTCTGCTTATTACCATGTTAGAACTGCACCTTTAATTTTCTCCAAATATTAAAGCTTCAAAATAGTAAATAATTTATTCACTTCACCAAATTTCTTCAATCCACCTTCACGTGCATTTTCCCAACACACTAAAAACATACTTGGTTTTAAAAATAAAACCATTCACAAGCCTCTTTCATATGTCATTTTCACATTTTATTGGGTAAAGTTTCTCACCCATTTCTCCATGTTTACCTTTTGCCTTATAGTGAAATATTAAATATTTCACTAATCTTTAATTAAATCTCCCCTCTAAATTTTACCTATGTGTAACATAACACATTCACTCGATTTCTCCTAGGACCACCATTCATTTCCCATTAAAGCTTTCAAAAATATTTCCGGGCAAGCAAAAGAAATCTTAAATCATTAAAATATTAGATCTCTTCCAAAACTTTACCCGTTCATTGCAAAAACCCTGGGCCCCACCTTCCATGTGGTGAGATTTTTCCACTCACGCAGGAATTAACTAGCATGCACCTTGTTTGACGGATCTAGCGGGGAGTGGATGAGATTGAGCTACATCCTCACCTTTGTTCTTTGGCCATTGATCTCCATTGTTTTAAATTTTAAAACAATATAAAACATTAAAAACATATGAGAGCTTTTAAAAATGTAAAACCATCAAACAATAAAATATATTTCCTTTAAAATTCCTTGAGCCCACCCAAATGCATTTATGTCGTCATCCCATGGTATTATAAAACGCTCATCTTAAATCCCTGAGACAACGGGGAATGGCCAAGATATGGCTGGGTTGTGATCTCATTTTCCACTGTTGATTGCAATCTGCCCTCTTTTGTTCACATTTTATCCCTTACTTTGTTTTTTGCAATGCTTGAGCTTTGCTCCTCTGCAACTCATGTTTCCATGATAAAAGCATCCTTCATGTTATGTGGATCACTCTTCTCATCTCTATGTCACTTTATGGAATTCGATTGGATGTTTCTGAATTGTTTTCAACATATCCATTTTGTGAATACTCTACACGCATTCAATGGCTCCCTTTGATTTGGTGGTTGTTCCCTCTTTAATCTGCATTTGTGCAAAAGTTGCTAAGGTATTTTTTTTGAACATATATAGGATGGAGTAGCATTCCTACTGGTAAATGTGTTGGCCTTGAGAGTTACTAAAGCCTTTTCAAACTGGCCCACATCCTGAAGTGTGCCCTCTCTGTCATCTTTCCATTAGCATGGGTGCTTCATTCCAATTATTTTGCATTGAGTTCTTAAGACCTTTTGGACAAGTGCATTTTGTCCATATCCTTATTGAGTGCATGGGCATGAAGTTTCTTCAGCTTTTTCAACATATCAAATTTGTGCTTTGGTGGATATCCATAGGCCACATTTCAAACCACACCTTGCTTTCCAGTTACAATTGCTTCAGATTTTATAGAAATTTTATATCATGTCTATTTGGTGCCTGGGGAGTAGCATTCTGCATTTGTTTTGAAGTTTCGAAGCCTTTTCTCATATCTATTTTGTGCTCATTCCTTTATATGTAGTGGCTTCCATACTTTTTTAGCTTGAAAGTTTCTAATGTTGTTTCAAAATATCCCTTCGCACTTGCTAGGTGCATGCCCTTTCATAGTTCTTATGTTGTTTCTTGTAGTAGAATGAATTTTTTGGTGTTTTATAAATTTTGGAGACCTAGCAGATTTATTTTATGTATTTGTTGCAATCCATGTTGCTTGACTTCAAGAAATTCATTTTGAACATATCTTGTGTACTTCTGTTAGCATTAGCTTGGAAGTTACCAATGCCATTTCAACAGTTATCCCATTTTGTGTTGTCGGTGCCATTGTCCATGATTTCAATTTTTTTTGGGTGGATGCTTGTTGCAACAGCCAAGTGTGTATTGATTGAAGGCTCTCTAAAGACTTTTCAAACATTCATTATGATGAATACCTTGCAGCTTAATGGTAGCACTTTTGACAGATCATTTTTGTTTAGTCTATTTTGTGTGTTATGCACTAGTGGAGTCCCCTTTGTTTCCAGCAATACTGGGGTCCCATTCATTTAAGACTGCATTGTATTTGAATAAGAATTTATGAGTCCCTTTTATCAACTATTTTGAGAATAAATCTGGTAGCTATGAGAACACATTTAACAGAGGTTTTCTCTTTCTTTGAATTATCTCTTTACCTCTTTCCATACTTGTGTTATGGCTACAAATAAATGCACACATTCAAAAATAAATGCACACATTCAGCCAAAAAAATTCGGAGAACATTGTCCATCCCTCAATGTGCAGGATTCAACCTCCTTAATCTCTATTTTGTTGTGCTTTCTTTTGTAAGACTGGAAGGCTTTTCTAAAGACTTGTTTACAGATCTATTTTATATGCACTTCCTTTCCTTTATGACAGCCGTTGACCCCTTCTCTCATTATATGTTGTTTTGTTCATTGGAGCTTTCTACTTGCCACCCAATCTCCAGCGCCAAAATAGATCTTCTCTTTGCTTTTCATTTGGTGTATAATTATTATCTTGATTATTTCTCAACATTTTTTGCAAAATCTCCCTCTGATTAGAATTGAAGGTATTTGAAAATAATCACAAAAGTAATGTTTTATCTGACATCATAGAAACCATAGAGTTTTGAGGAAATGATGAAATCTTTGAATGCCTCTTGGCCCTTATGTTGACAATCATTCTTGGCATACTAGATATTCTCAATGGGACAAAGCATTGCGAGTAGCATGCCAATCTAATAAAGAATTTTGAGAATAACAAGATGGCTTTAAACTTTCAGATAACAAAATCACAAACCCAAATCAATGCATTGCACTAAACCAATCAATGCACTCAACCTTTCAAACCTTGAAACTATAAAGAAGATATTCAATAGGTCCTTGATGAAACTTTTGTAGACAACACACATCTTAACTCTTGCTCACTTAAGGGTTAAGCATGTCGGGTCTCCATGTGGGCCCGACTTATTTTTTTTTTTTTGTTTTCAAACAACTTTTATGCCAAAATTGGCTTGATGCAACTTCATAATGCATCAAAGATGAAAAGATGAAATGGGTTTTCATTAAAACTCACTTTCAGGCACATTTGAAAAATGGTGACAATTGGCCCTGGAATCGCTTTGGGAAACTGGGAGAACAACCTCATGAAACCATGAAAGCTTCAGGCATGCAAATATTGGTCTAGAGAATACAATGTAAAAGACGACTTGGAAGAAGGAGTTAAGAGGTGAAATTTATTCACTGTCAAAGTTGCTTACTTGAACTTTCTGCAACAAATAGTAGTTCTAAACTAATTGAAACTCAAGAGATCACCTTATTGGAAAAATACCAAATCAACTCCTAGCAAGCTGCCACTAGACACAACAAATCACATTGGTGCAATGAAAATGTGTGCAAAATGGATTTTCTCGAATCATCATCCATCAAAAGATGTTGATGGTTGAAGTTGACCTCTCAAAAAAGTTTCATTGTAAAACTGAAGAAATTCCATTTGATTTTAATCTGCTAAAAATAGCAAATCAACTTGTATAGCCTTGAAACTAACATGTGAGTTCATTTTGGTATTATGATCATTTGGTTGCAAATTGAAAGCTCAAATGGGAGACTACTTTGCAGAAGTGAAGGTTTGCAAACAACAAAAAAGTGCCAAAACCCTCCAGCTTCACTTTTTGAAACCCTAACAAAGCTCATTGTATGAAGCTAAAAATTGACATGCATACTCACTTGGGACACATGAGTGATCTTACAAAGGGATTTTGCACAAAAATCAATAGGCTCCAAAATATGACCCTCCAAAGTAGGTCATTCAGACAAATTTCTCAACTGCACTTCTGAGAGTGTAGAGGCAAAATTTTGAAATGGGCATCTCAAATTTGCAAAATTTGAGAGTGCCATCATGTTCGAGGTTTGATGTTTTCCCATTAGAAGAAAGTCACATCTCTCATGGTTATGGGAGATTTTGAAGTAATTGTCAAGTAGGTCCATAACCAATATTCCTGTCATAACAAAAGATTGGTTGCTTTCAGAAATAGAGTTTGGAATCTGATTGAGGATTTTGACACTTTTGGAATCACTTTGATTCCTAGGGAACACAATTAGATTGTAGATTCCCTTGCAGTTACTGCTAGCACTTTGGAGCCTATGCAGGACTCCAAGTTGAAAATATTTTCAGTTGAACTAGTCTCAATCCTAGCAATCCCAGATAATGTCTAAATTTTTTAGGTCTTTTATGATGACCAACACATACTCGCATTATTTGCAAATTCTAATATCTTCAAAGGACAAATAATAGATGAGTCAAAAAGAGATCACGGGGATTGGGACCTTGATAGTTGTGACACTAAAGGAATAATGAATTTGAAAAGCAATAACATTCCCAAGGGGATGGTAGCTTTGGAAAGAATATTTGAAATTGATCCTTGCGCTCATGAGAGGGTGCCAACACAAAGTGATGGGGGGAAGTACGAATCTATTCATCTGTCCAATTTAGGTCCTAAAAGAAATGTTTATATAGGCAAGACCTACCTTGGGGAGATTAGAGATGAAATAGTTAAGGTGTTAAAAGAAGACATTGTAGTAATTTCCTAGAGTTATGAAGATTTAAAGACTTTTGAAACCTCTGTGATCATGCATACAATACCTCTGAAGCCAGAAGAAAATCCCTTCTATCAAAAACAACACTTGGTGAATGCTTTGGTCAAGCCATTAATTTAGAAGGAAGTGCAAAATATTTTGTCAGTAAGAATCATCTTCCCAATATGACACTCCACTTGGGTTGCCAATTTAGTTCCGATATGCAAGAAAAGTGGGGAGATCAGACTGTGTTGACTTCAAGAACCTAAAAAAAGCCTCAAAGAAGGATAACTATCCACTTTCTTCTTTTGATGAGGTATTACAAACTGTCAACGGATCTCAGATGATGCCATTCTTGGATGGCTATTATAGGTATAATCAAGTGCTTGTCAGTCATGAGGACAGAATGGAGATTTCCTTCACTACTAAGTGGGGGACATTTTCCTATCACAAAATATCATTTGGAATTATCAATGTTGGAGCTACATTCCATTGTGCAATAGATGTAGCATTCAAGGATCAGATAGGTAAGTGTATCATTATCTATGTAGATGACTTAACTATTTTCTCTAAGAATAGAAAGGACCATGTTGTTGATTTAGCAAAAGTCCTTAAGAGATGTATAAGCTACGTAGTGTCCCTAAATCCCAAGAAATGTGTGTTTGGAGTTTCTAAAAGGAAAATTTTAGGCCATGTAATATCAGGAAAGGGGATATCCATAGATTTGGATAGAGTTGAAGCCATCTTGAAACTGACAATGCCAGGGAGTAAAAAGGAAATGAGATCCTTCTTTGGAAGGATCAATTTTGTGAGAAAATTTATAACAGGTTTTGTAGAAATTGTCAAGCCACTTAATGAGATGATGAGAAAAGATGAAAAAATAGAGTGGAGCAACAAGGAAAAATCTTCTCTCTCATAGATTAAAAAATCAATATCTAAGGCATTGGTCTTGACCAACCCAAATTATTTAAATCCCTTCTATATTTATTCCTTTGCATCTGACCATTCATGTGCAGCTGTTTTAACTCAAAGAAGAGGAGAGGGAGATGAAAGGACAATTGCTTTCATGAGCTTCCCATTCAAAAATCCAAAGGTCAGGTACCTACCTCTAGAGAAGTAGGCCTTTGCATTGGTGCAAGTAGTAAGAAAATCAGGCATTACATTCTTAGGGGCTAGGTTGTTTTCATAGTTCTTGATCCAGTTGTTATGTTTGTCCTTATATAGAGTGAGTTAGGAGAGCGAAGAGGAAAATCGATGGATATTTTGCAAGAATTTGATCTATATATCCATCCAATGAAGCTTGTTGAAGGACAGGGTTTATCAAAGGCTATGGCAAATGTTGACAAGAGTATCACTTGTTAGCAGTATATTATGCACTCATTCACCAAGGATCCATGGTCCATAGATTATGAAGGAGTTTAAACCTACTCTGTTTAAATTAGCAAGAGGCCAAGTAGGCTATTGTTGAGTTTCATGGTAGGAATGGCACAAGGCACAGATCTGTAGATTCCTTGGCTCATTAAGTTCTTAGGCCATGTTATTATTGGCCCCACATGTTCAGTGATGCACATAAACATGTCAGGAAGTGCCGTACATGCTAGACCTCTACACCCAAGGAGTGTAATCCTACAATTCCCTTCCAACCAATTTATGAGGTAAGGCCATATTTCACCCAATGGGCACTGGATTTTGTAGGGGTAATTAATCTAAAATATTCTATAGGGCATAAGTTCATCTTAATAGCTACAAAATACTACACGTGTTGGAATGAGGCTCAGTCATGCACAAATAGCACCACAGATGTGGTTATCAGATTTCTTAATGAAAGCATCATAACCAAGTTTGGAGTACCCTTCATCCTGGTATGTGACAATGGCCCCGCTTTTTCATCTGTTGAGTTCATACAATGGGCCTATGAACATAAAATTATTCTAAAGTCCTTATCCAATTACTACCCTTAGGGAAATGGTGTAGCAGAGTCTACCAATAAGAACTTGTTGGAAGTAATAAAGAAATTGCTAGTGAACAATCCTAGAGACTTGCATACCCAGTTGATATTTTCCTTATGGGAAGATCGAACCCATATTTAAGTTTCTATAGGAAATTCCCCATTTAAATTATTCTATTGCCAAGAGTCAATTTTCCCCATACATTTGTAGATACTTATTCTCAAGTTTATGCAAGATTTTTATTCAAAGGATGATTGGATTGAGATAAGGCTAAATAATATTTTAAACATGGAAGAATAGAGAGACACTACTTTACAACAATTCTTCAAACATCAGGCTATTTTCAAATGTTGGTTTGATAAAAGAGCTAATATCAAGGCATTCAGGATATCAGATCTTGTGTTGTTGTGGGATAAGGCTAAAGAGAAAAAGGGTGACCACCAGAAGTTTGATAGACTCTAGCTTGGTCCATATCAAATAGCTAAGATATTGGGTGAGAACACTTTTTGCTTGACCACCTTAACGGGAGAACCTGTTCCATTTCCCATCAATGGACATTTTCTCAAGCATCACTTTGGCCTGTAAGGGTTTTATTTTTGAATTAACTATATATATGTATCATGTGTAATTATTTGTTCTTTGTTTCTGTTGGTTGTTTGCTTGTTTGTTCTTTTTCTCATTGTTTCTTTTTGTTGTCTTGTTTTTGTTTTTGTCTTCTTTGGGGAACCCTCATTTCTTTCCATTTTGAAATATAGGGGTTATTCAAAGTATGTTGAAAAAACTAGGAGAGAAATTTATTTAGGCATTTTTAGGCATATCTTTCGAGAGATTTTGTTCTAAACTTATGTATTATGGTCATTTAAGCATTGGTTTGAAAGTTATTCAAAGTAAGGTATACTATGGATAACCTCATGAACTATGATTGAAATCTGTCACAAAATAGATAAAACATCTGACTATATAAAGTTCCTATTCATCTCAGGGTGACTGTATCTTTGATTCAAGTGAAAAATCTAATTCTTGAAACTGTCATATGGTCCACTATAATTCTCAACCCATATTTCAAACTAGTAATATTTGAGTATTGAGAAATTTATTAAAATAATTTCCACAAGTGAAGCCTATAAAATAAAGAGAAAAGAAAAATACTTAAATAAAGGAAAACTCAATACCAAATAGGTGATAGAAGTATCTCTATTGGGGATATGGATGCCTGACTGAAAGTAGAGCAGTGCTTTGAGAGAACGAGAGGTATCTCTATTGAGGCTATTGACATATGACTAGCAGCAAAGTAATGCCTAGGATTTCATTCCACGACAGTTGAAGGACTCAACCTATGTAACTTGGATCTTAGGTGTAGTTGTTCAGGGGTGGAGAAAGTTTTTATGAAGAAGGATGCACCATATATGCACACACTTAGATTCAAAGTAGTTTATATTGATTTACATTTGAGATTCCATCTCAACTTTACTTAAATATTCTAATAATAGTTAAGTTAACATATATTTCATAAATCAAAGTTTCTAGGTTACTGAATTCTTGAGTATGTTACAAATGGGTAAACCATTTTCCCAGTCGAGTCACCATTTGTTATGCCTTGCATAACCACCCCATTTTATTTTGGAACAAAATGGATCCCCCTTTATTTTTTTTTGGCTTTGGTGTTTTGTTTTGGTCTTAGGAGTTGTTCATTTTTCTCCTAAGTTTTTCTTTCTTTTTCTCTGGCGGAAGCGGACCCAGAATTGAAACTAGACTCTAAAATTTTCCTTAGTTCCAAGTTTGGGTTCCATTCTTTATGTCTTCCTTCCTTCCTTGTTCCTTTCATTATCTATCAATGTGTTTTGTGCTCTTGGGTTTGTTCCTCCCTGAAGTCTTTTGTCATTTTCCTTTTGTTTTGTTTAAGCTCAAATGGAAGTGGAACTAGATTTGGAAGTGAATTTGGAACTTTTCAAAGTTTTGGTTCATGTTTTTGTCCCAATTATAGCTCTGCTCATTTTCTTTGTGTTGTGTTTGTTTCCATTTGTGTTTGGGCCGGGTCCAGTTTTCATTTTGGCCTTGCTTCCCATTGTTAGTTGATTTCATGTAGTTTTGTTCCTTTTTACGAGCAAAAGGCTCCTTGCACATTATAGTTACATTGACCATTGAGCCATATCAACACAATTGAGAACCAACTACCAGGACCTTGGGAGTTAGATTACTATATGTTATCTTTCTGTTTTCAGGAGAAATAGAATACTAATATTCTATTTAATGTTGTTGTGTTGTTTCACTTCAACAAGTACACATTGTCTTTTTCATCTGATTCATCTCAACACTTGTTTGTTCCTTTGTTCTTATGTCTAGTTTTCCATGGGATCTTCATCTTGAGGGCTTGCTCATCCCTCTTGACTGTTGCATTTCATCTTGCTAGTGTAAGTACATTTGAACCCTCCTCTTGATGTTCATGGCTACTTTAGTGTGAGTTTGAAGAAAGTTCATCCTCACTAAAGTGGGGGTTAAATGAGCTATAGAAAAATGGCCCCTCTGTCATTTTCATGGCCTTCTAGGTCTTGTTTCATGGTGTTGGAAATATGTTGCTATGATTTAATGTTGTAACATAGCTTAAACATGCTTATTTAGGTACTAAAAATCAAAGAACAATGTCTTGTGAAGGTTTTGTTAAGTGTTGTAAGACATTTCTACATTCTTCTAGACTCTCTTAATTAAAAATACCTAAAAATCACATTTTTATTCATCAACATGTCCTATTTTCAAGTGTTGTAAAGTCTTGATGTCGGCCTACAATGAGGTATGAATGGGTAACTAAGCCACAATTGTGTATAAATAAGTCATTTTCATCTCATTCTAACCCCCATTCATCAAGTTCACTTATCCACCTATTCACTCAAGTATTCAAGCATTTTACAACATCAATTCAAGCACCATTCAAGCACTTTGAAGCAACCATTGACATCACTTCATAATTGCATCATCAAGGGTTTGGTAAGTTAATAGAAAATGCATGTTGTTAGTTTATAATTCCTTTGCATTTCATTACCAAAAGTTGGGTTTGACCAAGGCAAACCCCTATTCACTAACCTTAAACCATTTTTCCATATTACATGTTTGTTTGTAGACCTAAGTATGCATATTTGACAAGATTTTTGGTGTTGAAGATTGGTTTACAAGTCAACTAGGTGATTCAAGTCAAATTAAGTATATTTCAAGCTTGGAGAATGTTTTATGTTTGTTTCCCACATAATTAATTTCAACAACTCGATAAGCAGACTTTTCCAGATCTAATTTTATAGAGTTGTCTCCTGATTTTTCAAAAATTTGGGAGAGAACTAATTCGCTACTTGTGGAAAATTAGTCCTACCTTAGGACTAAAAATTTGAATTATGTTAGGTTCCAGATCACAATAGACAGAAACTTGCTTCCGACAGTTTTTCACTAAGAGGAGGACTAATTCACCACCCTGGGCGAATGAGTCCCACCGTGAAAAATTAGTAATTTCCATTAGCATTCAGAACACTCTAGAATCATCACATTTCATCCAGGTGCACTCAAATTTATCTATTCCTTTATGTTCTACATAATTTCTTCATTTCCCTAGTTGTTTGCATATCATAGTGTGTTTTAAAACATAGCTTTAATTGCACTTTTTCTTTTGTTTTCATTCATTTAGATCAGTTAATTGCATTTAGTTCACTTCATTTAGGTCAGAAAACATAACACATAACATTAAATTGAATGAACCATTAGCATTTTTGGCCTACTTCTCTCCTTTTAGGTGAAAATCCCTAGAAGAGTTAGAGAAGCCCTAGGAACCAAAAATAAATGGTTCACTTGCAAATGATAATAGTGAAGACCACTAGTGTCCATCAGTTTAGGATGCAGTACTATTAAAGTCAACTTAGAAGGATGGTTTTTGATAGTGTTCATATTAAGTGAATGCTTGTTTGTTTCTTTTGAGGGACAATAACCAGGGCCACTAGTCTTTTCTTGTGTGTGCAACTCTATGGGGACATAGATACCTTGTTCTCTTGCACCACATCCTTTTCCATTGTAATCAAGTTGTTTCATAAGTTTGTAACCTTTTCCATAAATCTTTTTCATTTCTTTTGGATTTGGTAGTTGCTCATGATTAATTTCATGAAAGTTTTTTGTGTAATTTGTTGTCTTTTGTTCTAAAGTGGTTGAGGTGGATTCTTTTGAAGGGTTGTCTGAATTTTGTGTTGGATTTACTACAATTTCTTTTCCCTTTATTGAATCTTTGTTTATGATCTTGTATTCTCCCATGAATGTATGTTTGAAATCTAGGGAACTCCAATCATCTTCTAATAGCTTCATGACTTCTTCACTGTGTTTTTTTTTGTCTTTCTATTGCATGTGTTACACTTGTGTTTTTGGTGTTAATGTTTTCAAGGTTTTTTCTTTATTTTTCTCAAGTTGTAAGACACTATTAGGATCATTATCAATTTCCAATGTGTACAATTTGTTTTGGTAGACATACTTTATTTTACGATGAAGTGTAGAAGGAACTAAATACATCTCATGAATCCACGACCTTCTCAAAAGAAGATTATAGGAAATATTGCTAGGCATAACATGAATAGGGGTTTTTAAGGTAGCCTTTCCAACTATAATAGGTAAAGTGATCACTCCAAGATATTTCTTTCCAAAATTATCAAATCCATTAATAGACAAAGAGTTAGGTTGAATTTTTGATTTAACAACACCAATTTTATCCAAAAGGCTTGCACTAAACACATTTAAGGTTGAGCCATTGTCAACAAGGGTTCACTTTATCCCTTTCGTATTGTATGGAGCTATGATTGTGAAATCATGAATATTTTTTCTTTATTTTGAAAGAAGGGAGCTCAATTGGGTGGAAAACAATATAGGCATTCATTCCTTGAATCATGGTTGCTATGTCATTTGGTTGTGCATTAGAAGGTATAGGAACTTGTTCTAAGGAATTTTGAAGCATAGTGTGATAGTTAGGTGAATTCTGAATTAGGTCCTAGAGGGATGTATTTGTGGGAGCATTCTTAAGTTGTTCAACAAGATCATGCTCCTTTCCACTTTGTGAAGGAAAATGAGGGGTTCTAGGAAAGATAGGATTGGGTAATGGTAGGGATGTTGAAGGTGTTTTTCTTGGTTGAATATTATTCCCAGTGTTGTATGTATGAGAAATGGTATTACAAGTAACTCAGTTGTTGTGAAACATTTTTCTTAGGTGGTTCAAGGATAAGGATAGGTTTTTCTTGAACTTG